>ML359302.1:0-185437 GCA_005239505.1 Nicotiana paniculata
AAAAATAAAAACCCTAGTCTGATGAATCTTTCTCCTAGGATAGAAATCTTAGTCTGATGAATCGTTCTCCTAAGACAATAAAAACAAGAGACCTAGTCTGATGAATTTTCTCCTAGGATTAAAATCTTAGTCTGATGAATCTTTCTCCTACGATAGAAAACCTAGTCTGATGAATCTTTCTCCTAGGATCAAAATCTTAGTCTGATGAATCTTTCTCATAAGATAAAAAAAAAAAGATCAAAATCTTAGTCTGATGAATCTTTCTCCTAAGATAGAAAACCTAGTCTGATGAATCTTTCTTCTAGGATCAAAATCTTAGTATGATGAATCTTTCTCCTATGATAACAAAAAAAAAAATCAAAATCTTAGTCTGATGAATCTTTCTCCTAAGATAGAAAACCTAGTCTGATGAATCTTTCTTCTAGGATCAAAATCTTAGTATGATGAATCTTTCTCCTATGATAACAAAAAAAAAAATCAAAATCTTAGTCTGATGAATCTTTCTCCTAAGATAACAAAAAAAAAAGAAAAAAAAAAAAAAAAACCCTAGTCTGATGAATCTTTCTCCTAAGATAGAAAACCTAGTCTGATGAATCTTTCTCCTAAGATAATGAAACTAAGAGACCTAGTTTGATGAATTTTCTCCTAGGATCAAAATCTTAGTCCGATGAATCTTTCTCCTAAGATAGAAAACCTAGTATGATGAACTTTCTCCTAGTATCAAAATCTTAGTCCGATGAATTTTTCTCCTAAGATAATAATAGGAATCTTAGTCTGATGAATCTTTCTCCTAAGATAATAAAAAAGAGACCTAGTCTGATGAACCTTCTCCTAGGATCAAAATCTTAGTCTGATGAATCTTTCTCCTAAGATAATAAAAAAGAGACCTAGTCTGATGAACCTTCTCCTAGGATCAAAATCTTAGTCTGATGAATCTTTCTCCTAAGATACAAAAAAAAAAGTCGGAAAAAAATCCTTTTTTATTCATTTTGCATAAATACACAATTCAGTAATCTCATTTTCCAACATAGGGTCTCCATTCCCTAGTTGATTTTATTTTTAGACATATGGTCTCCACTCCCTAGTCTTCTTTCCAGCATAGGTGCCCATTCCTTTGTTGGTGCCGCCAATAACCTGATGAATCTCATTTCCAGACACCAGCATAACCTGGTGAACTTTTCTTCTCCAGACACTGCCATAACCCAGTGATCTCTTTTCCCCAGGCAACAACATAACTTGTTGACCTTTCCAGACACCAGCATAACCTGGTGATCTCCTCTTTTCCTGACAACGACATAACCCGTTGATCATTTCCAGACACTTGAATAACCCAGTGATCTCCTTTTCCCGGCAACAACATAACCTGTTGACCTTTCCAGACACCAGCATAACCTGGTGATCTCTTTTCCTGACAATGGCATAGCCCGTTGATCCCCCCAGACACCGGCATAACCTGGTGATCTTTTTCTGGACGACGGCATAACCTGTCAATCTTGTCCAATATAGGGTCTCCAATCCCTAGTTGATTTTACCTTTGGGCATAGGGTATCCACTCCCTTTTCCACAATAACCCCGGGTGCACCATTTCCAGCTTTTCATTGCTTTCAATAATAAAGTAACATAGATATTATTAATATAACTCACAAACTTTTCCTAGTAAAAACTGGGGCAGGAAATTTCGTTCGTTTGCTTTGATCTTGCGCAGGTTACAACGGATTCGAGACGACCAAAAGAAGAAGTCTCAATTCAGAATAAAAGAGAAGAAGAAAAGAAAAGAGTTGAACCCCAAAGTACAAAAGCGGAAAAGATGTGGACTGCTCGAGACANATAAGCTTAGTTAGTCTTACTTTTTTGATTATGATGTAATAACGGGACCGCGAACCGGAGCCTCGGACGGAAGCTCGCTCGACTCTGCAACTCATCACTCCAAAACTCCAGAACTACACTGACCTGATTCCTTTATAGCCAAGGATATGTAGGCAAGCTCTGAAGCAAGGTTCGGTCAAACTTATTCAAAATGCTTCCAAATGAAGTACCAAACGGGCAAAAATTGCTCGTACTTGCTCACTTTATCTTTGACCGAAAACTCTTCATGTTCTCGAGAAAAAAGAGGGGCAGCTGTGAACCCCCTAATTTTTTCCCCTCATGGAAATTACTCCTAAAAATTATCCAAAAATAATTTTTATGAATTTTAGGAGTTTTTCTTTTAGTTGTATTTCATGTAGGTTTAATATTTTAAATTATAAAAAATCATAAAAAGTTGTCACATTTTTCATTTCGTGCCATTTTAGGATTAAGCTGCATTTTTAGGATTGAGTTACATTATTAAATGCATCTTCTAAAAAATCAAAATTGCATTCGTAGTTAATTAATTAATTAGTTTCACTAGTCCATCGCTAGATAAAATAAATAAATAGGCTAGCCAATAAATATATTTAAATTAAATCTGAGTCTAAAGTAGCTAATTCTACAAAAGCTTAAAAAGAAGAGAAGGTTGTTAAGGCTAAATTCGCATTGGGCCAACTTTCATGGCCCAATTCCCTCAAATCCACTCAAAACCCACCTGCCCGATCCGGTCCGGCCCAATACTAATCTCCCTCATCTATTAAAACAAATAGACCTAATCCCTAAAAGAAGAAGGAGCCCCCCCATCTGATCTTAATCAGATAGCTGAGCCGCCACCCCTTCGGTCATCTTCTTCCCCTCCCCCTCTCATCTCGTCTCCTCACGCCTCTGTCGCCAAGCAACACCACCAGCCTGCCGCCGCTGACCTCTTCTTCTCTAAAAACCCAGCAGCAGCCCACTCCCCAAGCACCTCTTCTTCATTCATTCACCCTATACATCCCCTCCCTCCAGCTGCCGGAGAAATCAACAAACAGTAGCTACCATTGTACTCAACCTCAAACTCGCCGGAACAGTAACCCACCATGAAAAGTGGTCAGACAGCTCTCGTTCACGGCCATCTACTCCTTTCCCTTCCTACTCTCTCTCCCTTCTCTATCGCTTCTATCCTTTGAACGTCACTGGTGCAGTTGCTTACCAGTCGCCGCCAGATTCGACCAACGGAGAGAGACATCCACTGTTCCAGTCGGAATCGTGGTCTCCATATTGTTATCTATTAATCGAAATCACCCAAAAAACTCCATCTCCGCCTATTTTTGACTTCATCTCCTTCTTTCTTTCTTAAGATCAATAGAGGTTTAAAATCACTGGTTGGGTTAAGTGAAATATCAGGGGAGGCTTTCCGGTGGAAATCTTGTTTGCGGTCCAACCATTTTGAGTTTCAAAGCTACCACCCATTTAAATTTCAGATTCACTTGAGCTCCGTCGAAGTTTTCGGTGTCGTTTTCGGTCATGGTTAGTTCATACAAAGTCTGCAGATCTCTGTTCCTGTTGTATCGAAGAGTTTAGCTATTGAAAGGTCCATTTCTACTCTATTAACTATTTCTGCGCTTTCTAATTGTTTGCAATACTGAGTTTTTTTTTATACTGTTTATTCGTTTATATGGTATTGCCGAAATGAGATGGAAATACTTTGGTCCTTCTTTCTTTTTACAAAAGGTCGAATGTGATTCTGGAATAGGAATAAAAATGATAGCAACTTAAAGTATGAAAGTATTCACTTAATTATTAATCTTTTGCATGGAAAACGATCAAATCACAAACATGATCTTCCCTTAGGCGCAGTGTAATAATAAATAAACATCGTGACTACGGGTATTAATCCCGTGGCATAGTCATGATTATGTAATCTACACTCGGGTGTGGCAACTCATGCCTCCGGCCCTAACTTCAAACAATAATAAAATCACACGTACCAATCGCGGGTGCATTTCAAGTGACGCGGTTGCGATGTGTCCAAAACAACAAGTGCACGCCATCGTGACTTGTATTAAAAAAATTTCATAAATATTAAAAGCGGCTAAAAAGTGAAAAAGGCTAACACCTTCTCCCGGGTTAACAATATGTAAATAATCAAATAATTTAGGCCAAATATTAATAGTTAAGCGACCGTGCTAGTACCACTGAAATCGGGAATGCCTAACACCTTCTCCCGGGTTAACAGAATTCCTTACTCGGATTTCTGGTCGCAAACAAATTGAAACAGAGTCTAAATTTCCTCGGTTTGGGATTTTAAAATAACACGGTGTCCCGGAGCATCGTCAAAAATTCGGGTGGCGACTCTGAAAAGTAAAATAAATCCCAAATCTGAATAATGTCACTTTAATTGGAAAAACTTCCTTACTACACTTTCATTAATCCGGGGGTGGAGGAAAAAAGGAGGTGTGACAGATGTCACACCTCTGTGCTTGAAATGTTTTAAATATTCTTGGTATAACATGTTAAGAGGTTTTCCTAATAAGTTATGTACATGAGTATAGTTTGATTTCTCGAGGACGAGCAAAGGTTTTAGTGAGGGGTCTTGATGCGAGACTAAATTGCACAGTTTAACATGTGATATACCTTACATTTGAGGTGAATTAATGATAAAAATACACTTGTTATGTGCTTAATAGATTTTATTTTATGTGTACTAGAATTGGAGATGGAAACGGAGCTAAAGGGATGATAATACGTCGAAAAATATGCGAAAGGAGACACTCGGGCGATAGCCGGGCAACAGAGACCTACAGCCTGACCCTACTTGGCGTTAGCCAGGCTTTAGGGCTGAAACTCCAGCCCTACCCTGGAGTTAGCCAGGCATTAGGGCTGAAACGCCAGCCCTAGACTGGTGTTAGCCAGGCCTTTGGGTCCAAACACCCGGGGTTCCCAGTTCGGCCAAATTCGAGTTTTGACAAGTTTAAGTGTTTCCCGGTTGAACTAGAAGTCTCCTACACGGTTAGGGTTCGCCCTAAACATATAAATAGACTCCTAAAACACAACTACAAAGGGGAGATTCATGGAGAGATTTGTTTAGAAGGGCAAGCTTAGCCCTAGGATCAATGGCCCGCTTGAGATTCTTGATCGAGTGGGAGAGGTGGCTTATAGACTTGCATTGCCGCCTAGATTATCAGCCGTGCATCCAGTTTTCATGTATCCATGCTTCGGAGGTATCACGGAGATCGAGCCCACGTGTTAGATTTTAGTACTGTCCAGCTGGACAAGGACTTATCTTATGAGGAGGAGCCGATAGCTATTTTAGATCGGCAGATTCGTTTGTTGAAATCCAAGAGTTTCCCTTATGTTCGTGTTTAGTGGAGAGGTCAGACTCCTGAGGCATTGACCTGGTCCGAGTCCCATATGCGGAGCCGTTACCCTTATTTTTTTTCCGACTCAGGTACTTCCTTCCTCTGTCCGTTCGAGGACGAACGATTGTTTTAGAGGTGGAGAATGTGACGAACCAAAGGGTCATTACCTATGTTGTTACCCATCCCGTACTTCCGAGGCCTTGGAAACCTTATTTGTATTGGCCTCGATTTACGTGCGCAGTCCGGACGTAGCCGAACAACTTAAATATGAGATTATGTGAAAAATCTAACATTGATATTAGAAAAAAGAATAAGATTTGACTTTGGTCAACATTTTGGGTAAACGGATTCAGACATGTGATTTGACGGTCCCGGAGGGTCTGTAGGAAAATATGGGACTTGGGCATATGCCCGGAATCGAATTCCGAGGTCCCAAGCCCGAGAAATGTATTTTTGAGTTAAATTATTTTCTGAAAATAGCTATGGAAATTTAAAATGAAATTTAATTAGAAAGTGATGGTATCGGGCCCGTATTTTGGTTCCGCCACCCGGTACAGGTTGAAATTTGATGTCGATTGATATGTTTCGGACTTAAAATGGAAAATTTGATGTTTTATGAAACTTGATAGAATTCATGGATTTTGAGGCTTAGTTCGATGTATATGATGTTATTTTGGCAATTTGATCGCACAGATAAGTACATAGGATGTTTTTGAGGTAGTGTGTATATTTTCTTTGGAGCCCCGAGGGCTCGTGTGAGTTTTGGATAAGCCACGGAGTTCATTTTTGAACTTGGAATTTGTTGGTGTAACTGATCTGCAGGACTCGCATTTGCGAAGCCAGCATCGCAAATGCGAGCAATTTATCGCAAATGCGAAGGTGCCATTGCTGGCCAGGGATCGCAAATGCAAACTTTTTGGTCGCAAATGCGAAGTCCCTTCCTTTGCTCAGTGTTCGCAAATGCAAACTATTCTTCACAACTCCCATGCAGGGATGTTCGCAATTGCGAACAAGTGATGCCAACCAGTGGCCTGCACTGTACAAAATCGAGATTTTTACTTCATAATTCATATTTTCTCAAACTCAACACTCTTAGACTATTTTTCCAAAGAACAAGACTCTTCCAAATCAGTTGTAAGGTTTTTTACTCATTTCTTTTCAATCATTAACATCATTTAACATGTTTTCAACTTAAAATCAAAGATTTTCATGGGTGAAATTTGGTGAATTGGGTAGAACTTAGGTTTTTCATAAATTGGGATTTGAGTGGGTGATTGACCTCCGATTTGAGATACTTTTATATGGCTAGACTCGTGAGAGTACGAGGGTTCTAAAAATGTAAAATTTACTCGACTCCGGTATACTGGCCTGAGGGGCATTTTGGTCATTTCACCTAATTTCGCATCGTAGCCTTGAATTTGATGGTTAAATAAGTGCATGAGATGTTATTTACGGTATGAAATTTATTTGAATAGATTTGGGCCATTTGGATTCTGATACTCGTGGCAAACGTGTGGTTTCGGGTTGATTGCTACACTTCGGACCCGAGGTAAGTGTTCGGTCTAACCTTAGCTTGAGGGAGTAGGAGTTGAGTATTACTTGCTATTTTCTAATTGTCAAATGCGATGTATAGGCATGGTGACGAGGATCTATACATTTGTGTCTAGCATGACCGTGAGTCCCTATATTGTGAATATTCCGTTTTTTGTAATTTCTATGCTTAAATTATGATTTCTATATGTTGTAAATGGGCATGTGAAGGGAATTGAAATCGTTAAACATCTTTGGAGCATTGGCTCAAATTGTGAGACGAATAATGAAGATATATGAGATAATTACATCCTTTGGAGCATTGGCTCAAGTAATAGAATAAATCATGGGAATGAAAGTGAAAGAAAGAGAAAGAGTTATTGAAATATAAACTTGTCGGATCATCATTGTATAGTTCCCTTGCCGGGATTTAATTGTTTAATTGGTGTTTCCTTACCGGGATTTCTATTTTCAGTCTGTCTATTTCCTTGCCATTGTTTGTGATTGTTGTTTGGGTGAGGAAGAGTGTTAAAGCACGAAGGGTGATGTCGTGCCATGTTTTGTATTATTATTATGCACGAGGGGACATTCCGTGCCATGTTTATATTGATTATGTACGAGGTGACATTCCGTGCCATGTTTTATATTATTATTATGCACGAGGGGACATTCCGTGCCATGTTTATATTGATTATGTACGAGGTGACATTCCGTGCCATGTTTTATATTATTATTATGCACGAGGGGACATTCCGTGCCATGTTTATATTGATTATGCACGAGGGGACATTTTGTGCCATGTTTAATATTATTATTATGCTTCGAGGGGACATTTCGTGCCATGTTTATATTGATTATGCACGAGGGGACATTATGTGCCATGTTTTATATTATAACTATGCACGAGGGGACATTCTGTGCCATGTTTATATTTATTATGCACGAGGGGACATTTCCTGCCATGTTTTATATTATAACTATGCACGAGGGGACATTCTGTGCCATGTTTATATTTATTATGCACGAGGGGACATTTCGTGCCATAGTTTATATTATTACTATGCACGATGGGACATTCCGTGCCATGTTTATATTGATTATGCACGAGGGGACATTCTGTGCCATGTTTTATATTATTATTCTGCACGAGGGGACATTTCGTGCCATGTTTATATTGATTATGCACGAGGGGACATTCTG
Source organism: Nicotiana paniculata (assembly GCA_005239505.1). Classification (NCBI taxonomy): domain Eukaryota; kingdom Viridiplantae; phylum Streptophyta; class Magnoliopsida; order Solanales; family Solanaceae; genus Nicotiana; species Nicotiana paniculata. Next base: position 7,920 of record ML359302.1, read on the forward strand.
TGCCATGTTTTATATTATTATTCTGCACGAGGGGACATTTCGTGCCATGTTTATATTGATTATGCACGAGGGGACATTTCCTGCCATGTTTTATATTATAATTATGCACGAGGGGACATGCAGTGTCGCATCTTTCACTGTTTAATCTGTTTTGTCGTTTCCCGTTATTATTGTTAGTTATTTCAGACTGTTGTTTTCGTTTCTATCATTTCAGTATTTGCTACCTCTTACCCCCAACATGTTCTCCCCATAATTGTATTCTTGTTTAGTTTCTTCTATATTATTGAACTTCACAAGTACATTTTTTTGTCGTGTCTTAGCCTCGTCACTACTTCGCCGAGGTTAGACTCCGCACTTACTCAGTACATGGGGTCGGTTGTACTGATGCTACACCTGCACTTCTTTATGTTGTGCAGATTACCCAGTCGGACCTGGAGGACATTATTAGTGGGAGTGTCTTCCAGCTCATCATAGAGGCTTCAAGGTATACCCGCTGGCGTTCGTGGGCCTTGGCGTCTCTTCCATCCATTTGTCTTCGATTCTGTCTTGTTTTTCCTTTAGCTTCAAAGGCAAACATGTATTTCCTTTCGGACATGTATTTAGCACTCTTACACAGTTCGTGAGTTTGTGACTCCAGGTTTTTGGAAATTTACACATTGTTGTATTATGTTATCCTTATTTAGCTTGAAACCACATTTAAATTCCGTTGTTAAATAGTGAATTGTTTGGTTCACCCTATTAAATTGGTGTAGATTTTCTACTTTATTTATATATGTTGGCTTGTCTAGAGGGTTCAACGTTAGACGCCATCACGGCCCGATGGTGGGATTTCTGGGTGTGACAATGATTTAACGTACGCGAATATGGATTGAAACTCCCTCTCCCCTTAGGGAAATTCATCCTCGAATGTAAGGGTTGATAGGGAATATAACTTATCATGAATTTTGGAGGAAATTTATGGCCATGTTTCCCCTATAAAATTGACACTGTCACACTTGCAAGAAGTTAAACCAAACTACGGCCTCACAAGGCAATACAAAGCATTATGGATATGTAATTGTTTACGTCATAGATCCGTTTCAACTTCTATTGCATCCTTTGTCCCCCCGACATCCTTGTTATCTTCAATATGGAATATGTAAGGGTATTTAGACTTCATCTCCTCTTCTGCTTCCCATGTCTTTTCTTTCGTATGCTTGTTCCTCCACACCACTTTGACATAAGCTACATCCTTTGATCTCAGCTTGCGGACTTGTCGATCTAATATAGCCATTGACACTTCTTAATATTATAAATCCTCCGAAGCTTGCACATAATTGATAGGGATGACCCGGAAAGGGTCCCCAATACATTTCCCTAATATAGATCATCGAATACTGGGTGGAAAAATTCCTATTTGGACAGCAATTCTAACTCATAAGCAACTTGTCCAATTCTTTGATGAATCTTGTATGGACCATTATACTGCAACTCAGCGTACCCTTTTTCACAAAATGTATAACACCATTCATGGGTGAGATCTTAAGGAAAACCCAATCACCAACCTCAAACTCTAGATCATGACGTCGGACATCAGAATAAGAATTTTGCCTGCTTTGTGTTGTCCTCCGTCATTCTTATACTAAGTTTGTCATGATCCAAACCCATCACTGGCACCTGATTCATAGCTGCTGAGCACCAACATAAATTTTATCTAACCTTCCTTATTATTTATAAAGGCCGACAAGTTCAACATAAATGGTAGACATAAATCATAAACAACCAACAAAGAGAGATAATGCCATGTCCATATATAATATTGGCCGACAAGGATGTCATGAAGCTATCTATAAGGCACGAGCCGACAAGCTGCCATGATATGCTATACAAGAAAAATCAATCGACAAGACTATCAAAACTATACATGAGACGAAACATTTCTATGAGCCTATAAATGAACACAAGTGATGTAACATTGCCAGAAAGGTACCATGAAATACCCATAATATCTATAACAAAAATTCATACCAAGACCACATCAAGTTTGTAGAAGGGATCTCGCCAATAACCGCTAAACTAGGCATCCTACTATGGTGGGGGAGCTCGTCTACCTGTCTACCAGGACCTGCAGCACGACATGCAGCATCCACACATATAAGGGACATCAATACAAATAAAGCACAGAGTATGTAAAGCAGGAAAGCACAAATAAGAATAGTGATGTAAACCGGAATAGAGAATATACGACATGTAACAACTGAGTGCCTTTGAGGGCAACTGACATGAAATTCATGTGACACACACTCACACACACACACACACACACACACATATATATATATATATTTGTAAACACGGATAGAGAATATACAACTTGTATCATCTGAGTGCCTCTAAGGGTGACTGACATGGAATGCATGATACACACATACATATACATACATACATACACATATATATATACATAATTTTTAAAACATATATCTATGTGGGAATCATCATCATCATATCGTACCAGACCATAATAGGCTCGGTAAAAACCTCCCTAGCCACCATAAGGCTCGGTACATGGCCACGTGGAGCTCGGTGAAACCCAACTGATCCTTGGTTTCCTAATAGAAGCCGACTATAGCGTGACCCGGTAGCGTAAAATAGGTACATATATATATATATATATATATATATATATATATACTGCATGTTGGACTCGTGGGAATCACATTCTTAACCTTTTGAAGTGTTATAAGGTCGGTGACCTCCGTACATGTTATTAGGACTAACTCTTCATCCTTAATCTTATAAGAATCAAGAAATACCAATCATTTTGATAATATAAGAATAAGAGAAGCAACATCAACATCAATCATTCCATAAGAAGGAAAATAATGTAAGTACTGCTAGCTTCTAAGAGTGGAGTATCTTTGGAAGCCCATTCGATACAGTATGTACTATCAGAGTCGTGCAAAATAAGGAGCATAACCTCACATACCTTGTACTTACTTCCCAACCTCAAGCTATGCAAATCTCACGGCTCCTTAGTCTATAATAAGAGAATAATACAATCATTATCGTTTAAGCGTCATACCTAGTATATATCAATTGCAACCTATCTTACGATGAAACAGAAAAAACCTCCCATATTTATATGACTTCCCAAAAGTTAAAACAATCACCAAATAGCCCAAACAACATCAACAACAATCATATTAATCCTCTAAATTAGTCCACCAATCAACAACATTACTAACAAGCCTTTTGACAGATATCTCACAATTTCTAGCTTCAACGACTTAGCCGCAAATTGGATAAGCTTAAATATATATAGAGTAAGAGGTTACTCACCACTAAATATCCTTCAAATGTAGCTATAAGAATAAGGAGGTTAAACTAGCAACCAATTCGGGGTTTTCGGCACTAAAATAACTTTGGAAGACTTGAAATCACCTCGGGTTAATATTAAAAAATTTAGAGAGTATTTTACATAACTTAAATCACTAAAAACAACTTCCCACATTAGCTGGAACCACACAAAAATCAGCAACAAGAATAAGAACAAGAAACTCAGTAGCGCCAAGGGATTCCCAACACTTGGTTTGTGTTGTTTGCCCTTTTGGGTCTTGGATCATGAGATAACCCGAGAAAGAGTTTTTTTAGGTATATAGGGTCTGAAGAGATTGAAAAATAATGAGTTAAAATGAACTTTAGGTATCTCATATATATCATTATATCTCAACCACCTCTGTGGGCCCCATGGAGAGCTGCTTGCGCAATCTCACAAAAACAAAAATATCGTTGTGCTCTGACGTCATCTTATCGATGAACAATTTAATGAGTTGGAAATTAGACTTTTAGATCTTCAATTTCGAGAGTGGATTACCCCGTAACTCAAAGTACATTGAGAGAAAAGCATAGTAACATTAGACCTAAAGTTTAAGTAAAATTATGAACGTAAGTTGCGACAACATTTGCCGACTTTTGTTTCATAAACTCGCTTGACTTCAAGACTTGTGATACTGATATTATATGATTCGAATACCTTAAATCACAAACTACTTAGGATATTAAGTACCTTTAGTTTTACCCGAAAATGTGAGTTACAACATCTTTGACTCGTTTTACTTCTAACTTGTAATACTTGTTAACCACTCTAATGCACCCTCATATCATTTAAGACCAATATGATTAAGTATATCAATGATAATATCTTCTCAGATTTACATGTACTAAATTACAGTGTGATTTAATATAACGCGAATATGGGTTGGAACACCCTCACACCCTTAGGAACATTCGTCATCCAGTGTAATGGTTTATGGGGAGTCTAACTCATCATGTATTCTGACCGAAATATTTGGCTGAGTTTCCCTTATATAATGGACACTAGCCAAACATGCAAGTAGTTAAAGAAAATCTACATCCCAACAAGGCTATAAAAATCTTTATGTATATGTAATTATTTACCTTATAGAGTCGTTTAAGCTTCCATTACATCCTATGTTCCCCGAGAGTCCTCGTTATCTTCAATATTGAATAGGTAAAGGTATTAAAACTTCATCTCCTCTTCCGCTTCCCATGTCATTTCTTCTATATTCTTTTTCCTCCAGAATAGTTTGACGGAAGCTACATCCTTTATTCTCAGCTTGCGTACTTTTCGATTTGATATAGCCACTAGCACCTCTTCGTAAGATAGATCCTCCGTAACTTGTACATCTTTGATAGGGATGACCCGAGAAGGGTCCCTAATTCATTTTGATCTACATGGATATATAGAATTCTGGGTGGAAAATTTCCAATTCAGATGACAATTCTAACTCACTAGCAACCTTTCGAATTAGTCGAAGAATCTTGTACGGAACGATATAACTCATACTTAGCTTACCCTTATTCCCCAAATGCATAACACCCTTCATCAGTGATATCCTCATGAAAACCAATCTCCATCCTGAAACTCCAGATCACGACGCTGCACATCAAAATAAGAATTTTTCCTGCTTTGCATTATCCTCCGTCGTTCTTGTATCACTTTTACCCTCTCAATGGCTTGGTGAATCAAATATGGCCCATAAATTGTGTAACCATCCAACTGATGGTCTACATATCCTCCCGTACAATGCCTTGTACGAGGCTAAGTTAATACTAGAATGGTAGCTATTATTGTAGGAAAATTCTATGAGTGGCTGATGGTCATCCCAATTACCCTTGAAATGTAGAACAAATGCTCGTAGCATATCTTCGAGTGTTTGAATGGTATGTTCAGCATGTCCGCCAGTCTGCGGATAGAATGAAGTGTTGAGATTCATTTGTGTGCCTAAACCCTTCTAAAATGACCCTCAAAAGTTAGTCGTAAACTGAATCCTCGGTATGATATAATACATATTAGCACACTATGAAGCCTAAAAATCTCCTTGTTATAATGCCTCACATAATCATCATCCGTGTAGGTTGTCTTAATTTTAAAAAAATGGGAAAATTTTGTAAGTTTATCAACTATCATCCAGACGGAGTCAAACTTATGATAAGAGCAAGATAATCCAATAATGAAGTCTATATTGATCGTACTCCTATTTCTATGTCGGAATCTCTATATTCTGAATCAGTCTACTGGGTTTTTGATGCTCGATCTTTAGTTGTTGACAATTAGGACACTGATCTACAAATCATGCAGTAACCTTCTTCATGTTGTCCCACCAATACATCTCCTTAATGTAGTCATACATCTTTGTCGTGCCGGGAAGTATGGAATTTCGGGACTGATGAATCTCAACCACAATCTTCTCTCGCAGCCCTGCCACATATGGAAAACATAATCGGCCCTGGTATCTTAGTACCCCATCTTTTTCAAACTCAAAAGACGAAATCTTATGCTGCTGAATGCTCTCTATCAATCGTACTATGGTAGGATCTTCATATTGTCATGTTTTTATCTCGGCTACCAAAGATGATTCTGCCGTATTTTGTACAGTCACACTCCCGTCATCAGAGTCTAACAACCTAATTCTCATATTGGTCAGCTGGTGAAGCTCTTTAGTCAACTCTTTTCTGGCTGCTTCAATCTCCCATTGACTTACGACTGAGAGCGTCAGCCACACCATTGGCTTTACCAGGATGGTACAATATCTCGACATCGTAGTCTTTCTTTAATTAAAACCACCTACGCTGCCTCAAATTCAATCCTTCTGCTTGAAGATGTATTGTAAAATCTTGTGATATGTGTAGATGTCAACATGGATGCCATATAAGTGGTGATGCCATATCTTCAAAACATATACTATTGTAGCCAAATCCAAATCTTGAGTCAGGATATTCTGTTCATGTTTCTTCTATTGTATTAATGCATATGTAATCACCTTCTCACGTTCCGTCAATACGCACCCAAATCCTATACCTGAGGCATCACAAAATATTCCATAATGTTGTGCTCCTTCTAGGAGATTGAGCACTGGTGGAGATATCAATCGATCCTTCAACTTCTGAAAACTACGTTCACAAGCATCAGACCATTGGATTTTGGTAGCTTTCTGTGTTAACTTAGTCAATGTTGTTGATATAGAGGAAAATTCTTCTACAAACTGCATATAATATAATACTAGCCCAAGACGTTGCGGACCTTTTGACGGTGTTTTAGGTCTCGGTGAATTCTTCACTGCATCGATCTTCTGAGTGTCAACACTAATATCTTCGTCAGATATCACATGGCCAAGGAATGCTACTGAGTTCAGCCATAATTCACATTGGGAGAGCTTAGCATGTAACTTACGATCTTGAAGGGTTTGTAATACTATCCAAAAGTGGCCCACATGTTCCGCCTCTGAACGTGAATAAACCAGAATATCATCAATGAATGCAATCAAGATCACATTAAGAAAAGGTCTGAATACACAATTCATGAAATCCATAAAAGTTGTTGGGGCATTTGTTAGCCCGAACAACATCACCAAGAAATCAATGTGACCATATCTTTTTTAGAAGGCCATCTTCGGAATATCCTTCTCCTTAACCCTCACATGCTGATACCCTGAACCTAAGTCAATCTTGGAGAAATAGTTGGCACCCTGAAGTTGGTAAAACAAGTGATCAATTCTCCAAAGTGGATACTTGTTCTTTATGGTAACCTTATTCAACTGTTAATAATCAATACACATCCTTAATGACCTGTCATTCTTCTGCACAAACAAGACTGGTTCACCCCAAGGTGATGTTCTAGGCCTAATGAAGCCCTTATCCAGCAGGGCATTCAACTGTGCCTTCAACTTTGCAAATCTTCCGGGGCCATCTTGTACAGAGGGGTAGAGATCGGCTGAGTGTTAGGTAACCCATCAATGCTAAACTCAATCTCCCTTTCAGGAGGAAGGCCTAGGAGTTCATCTGGAAAATCATATGGAAATTCATTGACCACGAGAACTAATTGTAGAGTAGGCGTCTTTGCCTCCACATCTCTAACACGAATGAGATGCTAAATGTAACCTTTTGAGATACTCTTCCTTGACTTAAGATAGGGAATAAAACTACCTTTTGGCAAAGCAATGTTCCCTATCCATTCAATGATGGGTTCACGGGGAAGCTGGAACCAAACCATCTTCATATGACAATCAACATTTGCATTACATGATGCCAACCAGTCCATTCCCATTATCACATTGAAATAAACCCTTTCTAACTCAAATTGATTCACCGAGGTTTGAAGACTACTAATCATCACTTTAAAACCTCTATATACCCTTATAACACTCACTGAATCTTCTATCTGAGTGGATATCGCAAGTTGTTTACTTACCAATTCAGATTCAACGCCAAACTAATTAGCCACAAAGGGTGTAAAATATGATAATGTGGATCTCGAATCAATCATCGCATAAACATCATAAGAGAACAAAAATAATATACATGTAACATCATTCGGAGACGTCTCAAGATCCTGTCGACCTACTAGAGCATATGTTGATTTTGAGTAGCGTTCGAACTCGGCACTGCACCTCTACCTCTACCATGACTTGTCAAATGCTGAAATCCCTATGCTGGAGGTCGAACTGATGAGGAAGAACCAAAAAAAGATCAAGTCGGCTATGCCAAACTACCACATAATCAATTAGGAGAATCCCGCATAATATGGCCAGGATGTCCACATAAATAACACACATCAGATCCTCGATGGCACAGTCCAAAGTGGGCCTTTTCGCACTGATCACACCGGGGTGCTGGGGGTCTCGTCTGACTAGTATACCTATGATATTGTGTTCCTGATGCCAACAAATTCTGACCTGGACTGGAATATATAAATTGATCATACTGAGGCATCTGAAACTCTTGAAGATCACTAGCTACAGGTGGTGCCAAACTCCTCAAAGTCTGGGGCCTGAATCTACCTCTGAAGTAACCAGAATACCCTACAAATATCTCCCTCTTATGGTGGCCCCTATCTAGCTCCCTATCTTCCATTTGTTGGCGCTTTCAATCCTCTAGTGTTTGGGCATTGTATACGGCAAAACCGGCGAAGGCCGATTTTAATGTTTCTATAGCGTTCAGAGCCTTCACCTTGATTGTATCAGAGTAGGATCCGAAATTAAACACCTAGGAGCATTCCTCGAGGAATTTATTCAGGGGGATCAATGTACCTCGAGGCAGAGTAAAGATGGAAGACCATCATGAAAAAATGGGATATTCCCAAAGGACACGTCGTTAAGGCTGACCAAGTCTACAAAGATAGTACAAGTCAGTACCGTGACATTAAATAGTTGTACCAGTTATTTATCTTTGTAATAATTACACATGTAATTTTGGGATTCCCCCTCTTATATATAGGGGACCCTTGTCATTTCGTAGGACACATGATATTCAATACAAGAACAAGAACATTCTCTGCTCTCTAACTCAAACATTCTTTACAATTGTTCTATTAATTTATTGCCTTTCATTAATTGTTCTTCATTTATTACTTTTTATTGATCATAAAGAGGCCATCAAGGCCTTCAATAATGTTGTATCCTCTTCGACAACCCTCTGTCAAGCTCTCGAGCTCAACCTCGAGGCCAATTTCGACCAAGCTCGAGACCCCGTATCTCACCTGCTCGGTTTGCACAATCTCATTATCCTTCGCTCTTATCTCTTCTTCTTACCTCTCACTTAGAAACTATTGCATAAATAACTGGTATTAAAGTAGATCACATATTTTTAGAACCACAAAAAAAAAATATCATTGTAATTAACATTTTCAAGGTAAATAGTTTGGTGCCCAACGCGGGGCTATAAATAATAGTGATTATTTTAGTGCTGGTTTTCTAGAAACACAATTTATTCTTTACACATTTTCTTGTCCAAGACTCTCCAATTGGAGGTCAGAGAATGTCTGACTCAGTAAATGCACATGAACACAACGGTCCTGTGGATCATGGAGAGAGCGGCGCAGCTGCTTCAGGTGCCGGTGTACCACCACAGAACCCTGAAGGCGCACTAGTGCAAATCACCGTTGATGAAGACGCACACAACGCTATGCATGTCAATATAAAATCCTGATTTATCAATAAAAGGAATCTTCAAGCATTTCTCAACGATCGAGCCAAGAACCACTTCCGAGAAAGAAAATCGAACAGGAAGAATGGGCCAAAATAACCCCAGCACGCCATTCACATGATTATTGGAGAAACAAATATCCCGCAAGGACCCGTGTTCAAACAGCCAAAAGCGCCCATCACAACGGAGAAGCGAACTCGGAGCTACATACTTGAATATGTTCTTTCATTCAGTAATGGGGACATCGAGACATTGTCCCAACCACATAATGATGCACTGGTAATTTCTTTTCTCTTGAATAACATTAAAATTAAATGTGTTTTTGTGGATCCAGGTAGCTCGGACAATATATTCGGATTGGGGGTAGTGGAGCAGCTTGAACTACTCGACCAAGTCATACCCGATTTTTGAGCCCTCGGTGGGTTTAACATGACGAGCAAAACGACGAAGGGGGAAATCACCCTCTAAGTTGATGTGTCCAGTACAGTTTGGGATACTATGCTTCATGTCATCGAGGGTAACACGAGATACAACGCCCCGCTTGGAAGGCCATGGATAGACAACATGAGGGCAGTAACATCGAATCTCCACCAGATGTTGAAGTTCCCAACTAAAGAATGCGTAAAAATGGTGTATGGAGAGCAACACACAGCAAATGTAATGTTCGTAGAACATGGCATAACACCGGAGACCATAAACTCCACCTCGGAAGGGTCAGAAGATAAAAAGGTCCCCGAGGATGATGAAGAAGACTTCCTCACCCCCCAAACCTTTGTCTCCCCCGAAGAATCGGATGCAACAAAATCAACAGTTGAATACCTGGAGCAAGCTGTTTTGATGGAACATCTTCTAGATCGAAAAGTATACCTGGGAATGGGATTGACCCCTGAACTCAGGAAGAAACTCATTAAATTTCTTGATAACAACATTGATTTCCTTACTTGGTCCCACTTAGATATGATAGGGATCCCACCGGAAATAACCACCCATCGGCTAAGCGTCGACTCCAGGTTCAAACCAGTGAAGCAAAAAAAGAGGCATCACTCCGAGGTAAAGCACGCATTTGTCAAAGACGAGGTAAGGAAACTCCACAAAATAGGATCCATCAGGGAAGTAAAATATCCTGAATGGTTGGCCAATGTAGTAGTGGTTCTCAAAAAGGGGAACAAATTAAGGATGTGCGTAGATTATAAAGACTTAAATAAAGCATGCCCTAAAGATTCTTTCACGTTGCCCAACATCGATCGCTTGATTGATGTCACGACTGGCCACGATATCCTCACCTTTCTCGACACCTACTCCAGGTACAATCAAATTCAAATGAACCCCGAGGATAGGGAAAAAACTTCATTCATCACGTAGTATGGCACATCCTGCTACAATGTAATTCCCTTCGTGCTAAAAAATGCCGGAGCCACGTATTAACGCTTAGTTAATAAGATGTTAGAATGTCAAATAGGTAAATCCATGGATGTTTACATTGATGACATGCTGGTTAATTCCCTGCGCGCAGAGGATTATTTGACTCACTTGCAGGAAATTTTCAACATCCTTAAAAGCTACAACATGAAGATCAATCCCGAGAAACGCGCCTTTGGCGTGGGTTTGGGAATGTTTTTAGGCTTCATGGTATCAAACAGGGGGATTGAAGTCAGCCCCGAAAAAATCAAGGCCATCAAAGAAATCATAGTGGTAAACAATGTGAAGGTCATACAGCGGCTGACCGGGCGGATAACGGCGTTAGGACGATCCACTCGAGGTCATAAGATCAGAACCATCACTTTTTCTCCATACTAAAGAATAAAAACAACTTCGAGTGGACTCTGGAATGCCAACATGCCTTGGAAGAGTTAAAACGGTATCTCTTGAGCCCGCCTTTGCTCCACACCCCAAAGGAAGACGAAACACTGTATTTGTACTTAGTAGTTTCCGAGGTAGTGGTAAATGGCGTGTTGATTCGAGAAAAGCAAGGTACATAATTACATGTCTACTATGTGAGTTGAACCCTGGGAGATGCTGAAACCAGTATCCACACTTAGAAAAATTAGCTCTTGAATTAATAAGTGCATCTAAAAAATTGAAGCCTTATTTTCTGTGTCACCGTATATGTGTTTCAACGATGTATCCTCTTCGAAATATATCGCATAACCCCAATTACTGGGTCGACTGGAAAAGTGGACCATCAAACTTAGGGGATATGATGTCGAATATCGTCCCCGAACGGCTATCAAGTCCAAATTTTAGCAGACTTCATGGCCGACTTTATGCCCGCCATTGTTCCCGAGATGGAAAAATAACTTCTACTAAAAACGGGCACATTATCAGGGGTATGGACTCTATTCACGGACGGTGCCTAAAACATGAAAGGATCCGGGCTCGGCATAGTTCTAAAGGCACCTACGAGTGGTTTGATTAGACAATCTATAAAAACTACAAAGCTGACTAACAACAAAGCCGAGTTTGAGGCTATGCTTGCAGGTCTCGAATTGGCCAAATGCTTACGAGAGGAAGTCATCGAAGCAAAATGTGATTCCCTTTTGCTGGTAGTAAATCCGGCAAACGGGAGCTTAGTGGTTTGAGAGGACAGGATGCTACGATACATAGATAAATTTCAGGTTACTTTGCGTCGCTTCAAAGAATGGACTTTGGTCCACATACCTCGAGAACAAAACATTAAGGCAGAGGTACTCACAAACCTGGGATCATCCGTCGAAGAAGATGACATACTCCCAGGGGTTGTGGTTCAGATATCCAAATCGATGATTAAAGAAGGCCATGCCGAAATCAACTCCACCAGTCTGACATGGCATTGGAGAAATAAGTACATCGATTATTTGGGAAATGGGACTCTACCCACAGACCCAAAAGAATCAAGGGCCCTTCGGGCCAAAGCAGCTAAAGTTTCACTCAATGAGAATGGAACTCTGTACAGAAGAGCCTTTGATGGACCCCTAGCAGTATGTTAGGGGCCGGGAGACACTGACTACGTGCTCTGAGAAATCCATGAGAGCACCTGCGGGAATCACTTCGGTGCCGATTCCTTAATTCGAAAGGTGATTATAGCAGGTTACTATTGGGACAACATTGAAAAGGACACCAAAGAGTTCGTTCGAAAATGCGATAAGTGTTAAATATTTTCACCAATGATCCACCAACCCGGTGAACATCTACATTCAGTCTTATCCCGATGGCCATTCATGAAATAGGGAATGGACATCGTCGGTCCCCTACCAACGGCGCCAGGTAAGGCTAGATTTATTCTATTTATGACTGACTACTTCCCAAAATGGGTAGAAGCATAATCCTACAGGAAGATAAGAGAAAGATAAGTCATCAACTTCATCTTGGATCACATCATGTGCCGATTAGAGATCCCCTCCGAGATAACCTGCGACAACGGGAAGCAGTTCATTGGAGGCAAAGTAACAAAGCTTTTCGAAGATCACAAAATCAAAGGGATCCTATCAACGCCCCACCACCAATGTGCAGATCGTCAGGCCGATTCCACAAATAAAGACCATAGTTCTAAACTTGAAAAAAGAAGTTAGAAAATGCGAAAGGAAAATAGAGAGAAATGATGCCTGAAGTGCTGTGGGCATGTCAGACAACCTCTAGATCGAGCATAGGAGAGACACCATTCTCTTTGGTATATAGATCCGAGGCTTTGATACCAATCGAGGTCGGAGAGACAAGTGCCGGATTCTGACATGCCACCGAGGACTCAAAAAATGGGGCCATGACTATAGCCCTCGAACTATAAGATGAAAAGCGAGAAGCTTCACTGGTCTGGATGGCTGCCCAAAAAAGGATAGAAATATATTATAACAGGAGAACAAACCTCCGACATTTCGGACTTGGGGACTTAGTCCGAAAAAAGTCACCCTAAACACTCAAAACCCTAACGAAGGAAAGTTGGTCCCGAATTGGGAGGGATAGTACCGTGTCCTCGGAGTAATCGGAAAACTCGACTTGAGAGATCCTTAACCGCATTGGGATACCATGCGACAATTGCATCATCAAAAGGAATTAGTTCAAAGGGAAGTTGGTCCGAAGGGAAATGAAAAAGGATCGATTAAGGTATTAACTTACGATTCATATTCCATTCCTCAGGGAATGGAATCCTTTCGAATGGAATCAAATCCGAGGTCCTAACTCGAACAAAGCGGCTCATCCACCCTCTGTCTTTGTTTCATCGGTACAAGCAAAGAAAACCTTTGTTGCCCGACTTTAAAGCTTACTCAGACCACCGTGATAAATTCGGGGACTGTACATTCTAATCAGGTATTCGAGGGTAAAAAGCATCCCCTCGACCATATTTGCAAAATGTCCAATCATGTAAACAGTACTCCAAAACAATGGATGGATTTGGTCGAGCGTCACTTGATATCGCTTGCAGAAATTGAGAACCACAGGGTCTATTGATGGTGAGGACGGCTCTACCCGGCCTAGGGTAAATGGATAGGTATATACACTAAGGAATCCAGCTTTGTGGGTTGTTATGTCCTCCTCACGAGATGGAATTTCCACCTGCATCGCATCTTCCCAGCGGCAGTCGGCCTTCACCTTGTCAATAATTTTTATTATGCTAATATACCGGGATATAGGTTCACACAGTCCCGGCTTCGAAGAAGGTTTGTCAACGTTAAAATCAGAGGTTGTTTCGCAGGGCCCGTGGATGAATTCCTCGATACTTGGGGGTACTCTCACCTTACCCTTAAAGGAACGTAAAGATGAGGAGGCTTTATCATCTCGCGGAATGGTTTTTGAGGCCTTCGTCATTCCTGCCGAAAGATTTAAAAGGAAACGAGATTGAGCTGATTAAGAGAGGGGTAAAAGAAAGAAGTAATGAGAGCTCTTTTTAGAAGCGATCAGAACAAGTACTGAAAGATAAGGGGTAGGAGAAGGAGTACTTATAGGGGCCAGCCGCGCGCGTTGGGGAAAGCCAGAAGACAGCCGACTGTCGTAATAAGTTCAAGTCCTTTCAAGAACTGTGCAAATGTAGCTTTTGGGCATCTCTCTTATCACATCAGTCGCTTACATGACACAACTAACAAATTGATGGAGGCGTCAAAAAGTTGGTGAATTCAAATCATTTCTTTTCTTTCCATTCCAAGAAATGCGGGGACTATCTATATACGGCAAAACTAGCGATGGCTGATTTTAAGGTTTCTACAGCGTTCCGAGCCTCGATCTCGATTGTATCGGAGCAGGATCCGAAGTTAAACCCATAGGATAATTCCTCGAGGAATTTATTTAGAGATATAAATGTACCTCGAGGTAGATTAAAGATCGAACACCATCATGAAAAATTGGGATATTCCCAAAGGACACGTGGTTAAGGCTGACCAAGTCTGCAAAGATAGTACAAGTCTGTACCGGGACATTAAATAGCTGTACCAACAATTTATCATCGTAATATTACACAGGTACTATGTTGGGATTTCCCCTCTTATATATAGGGGACCTTTGTCATTTTGTAGGACACATGATATTTAATACAAGAACAAGAACATTCTCTGCTCTCTAACTCAAACATTCTTTACAATTGTTTTATTGATTTATTGTCTTTTATTTATTGTGTTCATTAATTGTTCTTCATTTACTACTTGTTATTGATCATAAAGAGGCCATCTTCAAGGCCTTCAATACTATTGTATCCTCTTCGGCCGCCCTCTATCAAGCTCCCGAGCTCGATCTCGAGGCCAATTTTGACCAAGCCCAAGACCCCGTCTCTCACCTGCTCGATTTGCACAATCTCATTATCCTTCGCTCTTATGTCATTTTCTTACCTCTCACTTAGAACTTATTGCCTAAACAACTGATATTAAAATAGATCACATATTTTTAGAACCATAAAATCAAATATAATTGTAATTACCATTTTCAAGGTAAACAGGCATAAGCCCAAATAAAGGAAATATCCATGCCCTCCACCAAGAAGGATGTCATGCACTCATTTATCAACTATGGTCCCAACCCATTCACGAACAGGTGAAAACTATCGCTCATCTCTGACATCATATGGGGATCATACCTTGCTAAAGAATCAAACTGCATACTATACTCTCACACACTCATATTACCTAGTTGAGGGTTGAAGAACTTTTTAGCTCTAGATCATCTTATCTCAACTAGCAATAGTGATGAAGAATGGCCTAAACAAATTCCGTCCACACATCTAGAGGAGCAGTTGGACCCCTAGATCTCTCCCAACTGTCGTACCAAAAAACTTCTAACTCTTGTAACCGATAAAAAGGAAACTCTAGTGCCTCAGTATGCTGGCGTGTATTGCCCGCAGTGTTCGATGAACCTAATCAATAAAAGTCTGTGGGTCATCCTTGAGGTTTGATCCGATAAAACTAGAGGGTCTAGATTAATGAAATCCCAAACTCTTGTACTAATTGGTTTGTCAGCAGCACATATATTCTAACTCCGAGCTTGACCAACTACCAATCTATTCAACAACTACTCCGCACAACAGATATCCTGGTATGTAGTGCCAGGTGGAGAAATTGGAGGTGATGGGTCCCTCCTAATATTCTCACTTTGGCCTGGTCTAGCTAGAGGCACCTGACTGGTGCCCTCCCCCGCAGCTGTATCAAGTTGTCAACTAATCGCTTGTTTCCTAGTCGAAGGCATCGCTGGAAGAAAACAAGGTTAATATTAGAGATGAACATTTATGACTCAACTCTATGCACGATATAGATTTTGAAGGAAGGTAACAACCCTAGATGTCATGTAGCCTCTTGATTATAAATTTGGTGCGCTACACATCCATAATTAAGACTTTACTAGACACAGCTCTTGGACAACCCCTAGGACATACTTGCTCGGATACCTAATTTGTCACCAACGTACGTTTTATGTAACATTTCATATTATCTATATGGGCCAACGTGTCACGCCCCAAAATTGAGGGCCGAGAACGGCACCTAACGGAGTGAACCCGGCCAAGCGAACCTGCTTTTCCTCTCCCATCCCACGCGTTACCCCGCGATTTCAATATACATTATTCATGTGAAATAACCATCTGTAACTTAAGCATCACTTATAGCTTGAATTCATTTCTAATTTTTGTCATTCCCGACATAGGATGTCAATTACTTACGAAATACATACAACATTAACCAACGTGGGCCACGATTCCGAACCGTACGCTTACTACCCAAAATACATGTATACATTACCCACATTGTGTCTACGGAGGCTCTACGAACAGAAAAGGTTTTTTTGTTATATATACTACTTGCCGGTAACAAGGCCCCGGCTATGCCTTACGCTACACCATAAACTCAAAATAAGGCGACATGAGCAACACGTGGCCCCGGGAGGAAGTGGGGCTCACAAGAACAGCTCACGGAAAGGAGAGGAGGCACTACTGACGGTGGGCGGAATTACCTGTTGTAGAACCACCATCATTCATATGAGAAAATGTAGCGCCCCCGACAAAAGGGACGTTAGTACTGTGGAATAGTACTAGTATGTATGAACAAACTTTATCCCAAGTACAATCAAAAAGTACACAATTAAGAGACAGTAATAGAACCAATAAAGCAATGCACGTGGAAAGAACAACCAAAATCAAACAAGTTTCACAATATCTCCTTTTCTCCTTTCAACATCATCATATTAAAGAGCTCATAGATTTTTCATTTCAGTAGTGATAATGATCACACTCCATCCTTATTACCTCGACCACCCTTATCACCGCAACCCACACCTTATTACTTCATGTCACGGCACGCAACCCGACCCCCCCTGACAATTTACATTCACAACAACAACCACAACCAATTACATCGCAAGAATCATCATTTCAAGGAACACAAGTACATATCAAAACTTTATTTATTTGGGCCCAAGGCACCATAATTCTCACCAAGCAGTAATTCATGTACACGGTGTTGCCATAATCGTTCAACTCATTTGCATCATTTCACAATACCCTTTTTCATTACTTACCACGCACGATTTTTAGCCATTATACACATTCCCACACTTGGTCACATTAAGAATCTTTCAGTCACTACACATACTTTCATATCAATACCCTCTAGAATTTACGAGCTTTGCACAAAATGAAATACGCTCATCAAAACACTTTTCACAACCTCATATAGCACGGTAGCATGACAGTCAACTAGGACGAGCAGAGAATAGAATCTTACATCTCAACACATTTGAACAATCAATTCACATATTTCCAAACAAGGTACACACGTCGTGAACTCAGGCCCAACAAGAGGATTCTACGAAGGTTAAAGTTAGCCATACATACCTCGAATCAGGATTTTCCTTAATTTCTATCTCAAATCACCGAACCTTCTAGCACCTTCAATCTAATTCACAATGCGGCACATTTAAACTTATAATTAGGAATCATGAACATGTCTTGAACTCATTTGAGATTTCTATCAAACACTAGGTGTCCGTTAGATTAAATAACCCATTTTTAGTGAAAGGTTACTCCAACCTATTTTCCTTTACTAGATTATGACAAATTGGGTACATGCATGCAAGATTCTTAACCCCAACTTTATGAACTATCCTACCCATGTTTCATTTTAACAAAAATCTGGAAATTAAGGTTAATGAGGTAGAATATTACCTCTTAGAGTGAAGAAATTTGTGTCCTACTTGATTAGTTCCAAGCTTGAGTGATGAAGGAAGACCAATTTGATGAAGTTGGGACATTCTCTCTCTAGAACCCACTCTTTCCTCTCTTTAATATATCATAAAATGGTTAAAATGAAGGGGAGGGGTGTTTTAATGAACTGGGGTCGGTTTTTTTTCTTTTAATTAGAAAGATAGGGCCCAACACAAGAATGCAGATCGCATTCCTGACATGCAGTCTGTATAATCGACCACATAATGACCCTCAAGATGGGCAAAAATTCAGAACACACTGCCCAGGTATGCGACCATTGTGCCGTATAATGCATCGCACAAATTCCCTCCCCAAATCAAAAGCAACAATGCGACAACTATACGGTCCACAAAACTGAAATACGATCGCATATTGGACCGCATAGTTGACCTCAAATGAGGCCGTGATCTGCCCGTATATGAGACCATTATGCGGTCCGCATACACGTTATATGATTGCATAGTGCGTCGCATAACACCTACTTTCTGAAAAATTTTATTCTTTAAGTCTCGGGGTACTTTTTACTCAATTAAGGTCCATTTTAAAAGTTTCCACAATAAAAACAACTCGGGGACTCATTCGGGCATTATTTTTAAACAAGAAGATTTTACAAGTCTTTACACAACGAGATCAACATAAATGTTACACGTGAATCATAAACAACCAACAATGACAAATAATGGCATGAACATGTATAATTGGGTCGACAAGGCTATCACGAAGCTATATATAAGGTACGAGGAGACAAGCTGCCATGAGAGGCTATACAACAAAAATCAACCGACAAGGCTATCCAAATTATACATGGGATGAAACCTATCTATGAGCCTATAAAGGAATAGAAGTGCTGCAACATTTCCGGAAAAGGCCTTGGCATACCCGTAATGTCTATCAAAAATAAATACCACGGCCACGACAAGTCCGAAGAAGGGATCTCGCCAATAACCGATGAACTGGGAAGCCTACTGTTGTGGGGGAGCTTCGTCTACCAGTCTAACAAGACCTACAACACGATATGCAATGCCCACAAATAAAAGGGACGTCAGTACGGATAAAGTACTGAGTATGTAAGACAAGAAGGTATAAATAAGAACAGTGATGCAAATAGGGATAGAGAATATACAACCTGTAACATCAGAGTGTCTTTGAGGGTGACTGACATGAAATGCATATATATATATATATATATATATATGCATGAACTTTTAAAAACATATGCCTACATGGGCATCATCATCATCATATCGTACCCGATTGCAATAGGCTAGGTAGAATCATACCTGACCATGTGGAGCTTAGTATAACCCAATTGATCAGTGATTGCACAATTGGTTTCGTACCCGGAGAATATAGCTCGATTCGGTAGTGTGAAATAGGTACATATATATAAAATGCATGCTGCACTCATGGGAATCACATTCTGAATCTTTCGGAGTGATGTATGGTTGATAACCCCCGTACACATTATTATGAATAACTCTTCATCATGAATATAGTAAGAATCACAAAATACCAACATCATTGATAATATAAGAATAAGATAAGCAACATCAAAATCAATCATTCCATAAGAAGGGAAACAGTGTAAGTACTGCTAGCTTCTAAGAGTGGGGTATCTTTGGAAGCTGGTTTGTTACACTACGTGCTATCAGAGTCCTGCAAAAGAATGAAATGTATAGCCTCACATAACTTGTATATTCTTCCCAACCTCAAGC
This sequence comes from Nicotiana paniculata, assembly GCA_005239505.1. NCBI lineage: Eukaryota > Viridiplantae > Streptophyta > Magnoliopsida > Solanales > Solanaceae > Nicotiana > Nicotiana paniculata. Next base: position 27,768 of record ML359302.1, read on the forward strand.
TATGCAAATCTCATGGCTCCATAGTCTACATCAGGAGAAATTATACTATCGTTATTGTTTAAGCGTCGTAACTAGTGTATATCAACCGCAATCTATTGTACGATGAAACAAACAAAACCTCCCTATGTATATGACTTCCCACAAGTAACAACATAACCAAACGTCCCAAAAAACATCAATACTAATCATATTAATCCTCCCAAAACAGTCCACCAATCAAAAACATTATAAACAAGCCTTTCGATAGATATCTCACAAGTTCTAGATTCAATGACTTAGACGCAACTTGGATAAACTTAAAAACATGTATATTAAGAGGTTACTTACCCTTAAACATATATAACAACACCAATTTTACCTTACTTCACCACGAAATATCCTTCCAATGCAGCCACAAGAACAAGGGATAAAAACTAGCAATCAATTAGGATTTTTCGGTACTAGAATCAATTTGAAAGACTTGAAATCACCTAGGGTCGATATTAAAAATTTTAGATATTTTTAAAAAAACATTAAAACACTTTATGAAACCTCCCACACGAGCTTGAACCACACAAAAATCAGCAACAACACGAAAATAAGAAAGTCACTAGCGCCAAAAGATTCCCGACACTTGATTTGTGTTGTTTGCCCTTAATCATGATATAAACTTGAGAGAAAGTTTCCTATGTGTCTATTGTATGAATAGAGTGAGTAATAATGAGTTAAAATGGGATTTAGGCGTCTCATATATATCAATATATCTCAACCGCATGTGTGGGTCCCATAGAGAGTTGCTTGCTCAATCTTGCAAAAACGCAAATATCTCTTTCTAAGATGTCATATCGATGAAAGGTTAAATGAGTTTAAAAATAGACTCGTAGATCTTCAATTTGGTGGATGGATCACTCCTTAATTCCAAGTACATTGAGCAAAAGACTTTGTAAAATTAGACCTAAATTGTAAGTAAATTTATGAACGTAAGTTGCGACAACTTTTTTCAAATTTTATTTCATAACTTGCTTGACTTAATGACTTATGATAAGGACATTATATTATCCAAATACCTTTAAACACGACCTCTTTAGCATATTAAGAATATCTAGATTTACCCAAAAATACGGGTTCTACTTCTAAATACTAATACTTGTTAACCACTCTTATACACCCTTATATCATTTCATACCAATAGGATTAACTTATTATCATCTCAATGATAAAATCTTCTCGGATTTGCATCGACTAACTTACGACGCGATTTAATGTATGCGAATATGAGTGGTAACACCCTCCCACCCTTAGGAATATTAATCCTCGATTGTAAGGGTTTATGGAGAGCCTAACTCAACATGGATTCCGATGAAAATTTTCGGCACAGTTTCCCCTACAAAATGGACACTAGCCAAACTTGAAAGCAATTAAACCAAACTTACGGCATCACAAGGCTATAAAAAGAATTATGGATATGTAATTGTTTACCTCATAGAGCCGTTTTAGCTTCCATAGCATTCTGTGTTTCCCGACATCCTCATTTTACTTAATCTGGAATAGGTAAGGTTATATAGACTTTGTCTCCTCTTCCGCTTCCATGTCATTTATTTGGTATTCTTGTTCCTCCATGATACTTTGACGGAAGCTACATCCTTTGTTCTCAGCTTGCGAACTTGTCTTTCTAACAACTAGTACTTCTTCATATGATAGATCCTGTGTAACTTGTACATATTTCGTAGGGATGACCCCAGAAGTCTCCCCAATACATTTCCTCAACATAGATACATGGAATACTGGGTAGACAAATTTTAATTCAGATGGCAATTCTAACTCACAATCAACCCGTCCAATTCGTCGAAAAATGTTGTACGACCTAATATACCGTGAACTCAGCTTACCCTTCTTCCAAATGCATAACACCATTCATTAGTGAGATCCTAAAGAAAACCCAATTACCAACCTCAAACACTAGATCATTGCATCGGACATCAGAATAAGATTTTTTCCTGCTTTGCGTTGTCCTCAGTCATTCTTGTATCACTTTCGCCTTCTCAATGACTTGTTTAATCAAATCTGGCCCATATAATTTTGTTTCACCGACTTCAAACAATCCAATTGGTGATCTACATCTCCTCCCGCTTAACGCCTACGGTGCCATTTTAATACTGGAATGGTAGCTATTACTGTAGGCAAATTCCATGAGTGGAAGATGTTCATCCCAATTACCCTTGAAATGTAGAACACATGCTCATATCATATCTTCAAGTGTTTTAATAGTATATTCATTATGTCTGTCAGTCTACAGATAGAATGTAGTGTTGATATTCACTTGTGTGCCAAAACCCTTCTGAAACGACCTCCAAAATTTAGCTGTAACTTGAGATTCTCGGTCTGATATAATATATATCGGCACACCATGAAGCCGAACACTCTCCTAGATATATAGCCTCACATAATCTCCTGTCGTGTAAGTTATGTTAATTGGCTAAAATGTGCAGATTTTGTAAGTCGATCAACTATCACCCGGATGGAGTCAAACTTATGATAAGAGAGAGGTAATCCAATAATGAATTCCATATTGATCGCCTCTCATTTCCAGGCCGGAATCTCTATATTCTGAATCGCTCAACTGGGTTTCTGATGCTCGATCTTTACTTGTTGACAATTAGGACACTGGGCTACAAATTCTGCAATAGCCTACTTCATGTTGTCCCACCAATACAACTCCTTAATCTTATGATTCATATTTGTCGAGCCAGAATGAATGGAATTTCAGGATTTATGAATCTCAATCATAATTTTCTTTCGCAGCCCAGCCATATTAGGCACACATAATCGTCCATGGTATCTTAGTGTCCCATCTTCTCATATCTCGAAAGAGGTAATTTTATGCTACTGAAATCCCCCTCTCAATCATACTACGGTTGGGACTTTTATCGTGTTTTTACCTCGGCTACCAATGATGATTCTGTTGTATTCTGTACAGTAACACCTCAGTCATCACAGTCTAACAATTTGATTCTCATATTCGCCAGCTGATGAAGCTCTGTAGTCAACCCTTGTCTGCCTACCTCAATGTGTACTAAGCTTCCCATTGACTTAAGACTGAGAGTGTTTGGTACAACATTGGCTTTACCAAGATGGTACAATATCTCAACATCGTAGGCTTTCAGTAATTTAAGCCACCTACGCTGCCTCAAATTCAAATCCTTCTGCTTGAAGATGTATTTCCAAATCTTGTGATATTTGTCGATGTCAACATGAATGTCATATAAGAAGCACCGTCATATCTTTAAAGTATATATTGATGTAACCACTTCCAAATCATGAGTCGGGTAATTCTTTTCAAGTTTATTCAATTGTCTCGATGCATAAGAAATCACCTTCCCACGTTGCATCAATACACACCCCAAACATATATCCAGGTATCACAATATATCACATAACCTTCTATTCCTTCTGGGAGAGTGAGCACTGGCTTGGATGTCAATCGATTCTTCAACTCCTGAAAACTATGTTCACAAGCGTTAGGCCATATACTTTTAAAACCATACGCTTGTGTGGGTATCATCATCATCATATCATACCCGTCCGCAATAAGCTTGGTAAAAATGTGCCAGGCCATCGTAAGGCTCGGTAGAATCGTAACCAGCCATGTGGAGCTCGGTAAGTTCCAATTTATCAGTGGTGGAACAATGGGTGCCGTACCCAGCTGATTATAGTGCTTCTTGGTAGAGTAAAATAGGTACATATATATAATGCATGTTGGACTCATGGGAATCAAATTATGAACCTTCTAGAGTGACGTAAGGTCGGTAACCCCCATTCACTTTATTTGGACTAACTCTTCATCATGAATCTTGTAAGAATTAGGAAATACCAACAACATTGATAATATAGGAATAAGAGAAGCAACATCAGCATCAATCGTTCCATAAGAAGGGAAACAATGTAAGTACTGCTAACTTCTATGAGTGGAATATCTCTGGAAGCTCGTTTGTTACACTATGCACTATCAGATTCATGCAAAATAAGGAAAGGTATAGCCCTACATACCTTGCATATACTTCCCAACCTCAAGCTATGCAAATCTCACAGCTCTTCAGCAAGAAGATAAATACCACTATCATTATTATTTAAGCGTCATAACTAGTATATATCAATCGCAACCTATCGTACGATGAAATGGACAACACATCCCCTATTTATATGAGTTACCAAAATTTAAAACAATAACCAAACATCCCAAAAAACATAAATAATAATCATATTAATCCTCTAAAAATGGTTCACCAATCAACAGCATTACTAACAAGTCTTTCGATAGATTTCTCACAAGTTCTAGCTCCAACGACTAAGATGGAACTTGGATAAACTTAAATACATGTAGAGTAAGAGGTTCCATACCTTTAAGTAGATATAACAACTCCAATATTACCTTAGTTCACCATGAAATATCCTTTTATCGCAGCCACAAGAACAAGGAAGTGAAACTAGCAATCAATTCGGGTTTTTCGGCATTAGAATCATTTTGGAAGACTTGAAATCACCTAGGATTGATATCAAAAACTTGATACAGTATTTTAAAGAACTTCAACCACTTAAAATCAACCTCCCACACGAGCTGGAACCACACAAAAATCAGCAACATCAAGAAGAACAAAAAACTCATTGTTTGGATATTGGATCATGAGAGGACCTTGAGGGAAAGTTTTTTAGCTGTCTAGGATCTGGAGAGAGTGAAAAAGAATTTTTTAAAACGGGCTTTAGGCGACTCATATATACCAATGTATCTCAACAGCATATGTGGGTCCCATAGAGAGCTAGTCATGTAGTCTCGCGAATGTTGACATCTCTCTCTACTCCGAAGTCGTATCGATGAATGGTTTAATGCGTTGGAAACAAGACTCGTAGATTTTAATTTTTGTGGGTGGTTCACCCTGTAACTCCAAGTACATTGAGAGAAAATATTAGTAGCATTAGACCTAAGTTTTCAGTAAAATTATGAACATAAGTTGCGATGACTTTTGTTTCATAACTCACTTGAATTCAAGACTTATGACATGGACATTATATGATTCAAATATCTTATAAAACGAGTTCCTTCGCATATTAATCACCTCTATTTTACCCAAAAATACGGGTTACAACATCATTGATTCTTTTTATTTATAACCTTTAATACTTGCTTAACACTCTTATACACCCTTGTATCATTTAGGAGCAATAGGATTAACTTCTTATCATCTCTATGATAATCTCTTCTCGGATTTATATCGACTAACTTACGGCATGATTTAACGTATGCGAATATGGGTTGTAACAGATCACCTTACCGCGTTGAATTAATCCACACCCAAGTCCAACCCTTGAAGCATCACAATATGCAACTAACCCATCCATGCCCTCTAGTAAGGTCAACACCGGTGCCGTAGTCAACTTTGACTTCAACTATTGAAAACTCTTTACAAAAGCATAAAATTTAGATGCCTTCTACATAAATTTAGTCAATGGAGAGGAAAGAGAAGAACCCCTCCAAGAACCATCTATAATACCTAGCTAAGCACGAGAAACTGCGAATCTCTATCGCAATTGTAGGTCTAAGACAATTATTCAGAGTTGCAATCTCTTGAGGATCGACCTTGATTCCCTCGCTAGAAACAACATGCCACATAAAAACGTCAGACTCGAGCCAAAACTCACATTTTGAAAAATTTGCATAAAACTTGTGCTGATGTAGGGTCTGCAAAACTGCCCTAAAATGATCGACATGGTCCTCTCCACTTTGTGAATACACAAGGATATCGTCAATGAACACTATCATAAAAGAGTCGAAGAAATGTTGAAGACTCGATTCATAAGATTGATGAAAGCAGCTAGGGCATTTGTTAGCCCGAAAGATATCACAAAACATTCAAAGTACCCATACAGGTTCCTGAAAGCTATGTTTGAAATATCCTGCTCCCTGATCTTCAATTGGTGATACCTGATCTTAAGTCAATCTTGGAGATGTACTTAGCACCTTGCAACTGATCAAACAAGTCATCTATCATTTGTAGTGGGTACTTATTCTTGATTGTGACATTATTGAGCTGTCGATAGTCAATACACATCATATATGACCCATCTTTCCTCCTCACGAAGAGAATTGGTGTGCCCCAAGGGAACACATTCTATTGGATGGAACCCTTTTCTAACATATCTTTCAACTGCTCCTTCAGTTCCTTCAATTCTACCGAGCTATTCTATATGATGGAATTAATATAGGTTGCATGCCTGGCAACACATCGATCCAAAAATCAATCTCCCTATCTGGGGGATCATAGGAAGCTCATCAGGAAAGACCTATAGAAATTTATTCACAACTGGCACATACTCAAGTGTCGGAGCCTCAGTCTCAATGTCCGCGACTCGGACCAAGTGGTAGATACACCCCTTGTTGATCATCTTCGCGGCCTTAAGGTAAGAAATAATCTTAACCTTTGGCACAACATCTTTCCCCTTCCATTCAATGAATGGCTCCCCGATAAACTTAAATCTAACGGTTCTGGTCCGACTCTCAAGCTTGGAGAAACATGAGTAAAGCCATTCCTTCCCCATTATCAATGTCAGAATCCAAAATCACAAATTCAATAAGATCGGTCGTGGTGTCTCGACCATGCATTGTGATAATACAATCCCTATAAACTCGCGTGACCAAAATAGACTTACCAACTAGAGTAGATACAAAGAACGGCTCACGAAGCTATTCCGATTCTATCCTCAATTCGATAGTCAATATACTTGTGACAACATCTGGAGAAGCCACTGAACTCTAACGACCTCTCACTGCGTAGAACTTACTAGGTCCTCCCAAACTATATTTACCACCCCTAACTGCACCACACTCTATGGGTTCTTGAGTATCTCGAGCCGGAGGAGGTGTTGTAGAAGAGGTGGTTGCTGAACTGGCTGGCTGCATTATAACCCTACCAACACTCTTACAGGACGAAGGGAAATTCCTTTGAATATGACTCATAAGACCACACCCGTAGCATACATGATCGTCCATAATAGCAGACTCTTGAGTGAATCTTTTCCCCTGACTGACCCTATTGATAAGCTCCCTTGTCGCCCTGACTTAGCCTGAAGCGACTCCACTGTTGCTAAGATGGCCCTGATGATGGTGCACGAACTGAAGACTGAACAAAGGACTGTGTCGGTCCAGATGACCCTCCCCTGAATACTTCCCTTCCACCACTACCACACTGAAAGAACCATCAAAGTTTCTCGGGGTCCGTTCCTTCTTGCTCCCCTCTCGCTCATTTCTATTCTTTAATTTTCGGGACTCTCTGGCTTGAGCAAATGCCACTTTCTTCTTATAGTCTATGTTGGAATTCATGAAGGCTGTAACGGCCTCATTGATAACCAAGGGATAAGGCCTTGCACAAACTTGTGCACCCTAGCCTCTATAGCAGGCAGCATGTAAGCATCATACTTTGACAGATGCACGAATCTCATATGGTAATCCCACGCACTAAAACTCGTCGGAACATGCTATCCTATTCTCGGCAGGCAACACATGATCGATGAAAGCATTTGCAAACTCCCTTCACTTTTCCAGAGGGCTATCCTCTCCCGAGATTTTTCCCACAACTCAAATTATGAATACGCCACCTCCTTAAGGTGATAGGAGGCCAAATCTACTTCTTTTATTTCTGTGGCACACATAATGCAGAGAGTGTTATGCATCTCATCCATAAAGTTCTGGGGGTCTACCTCAAGCTTAGTACCTGTGAATACTAGAGGATCCAACTGAAGAAATCTGTTTGCCGTGGAACTAGTTGAATCCCCTTACTGGCTAGAGGAAGTAGTAGTGGAATTCTATCTCTGGGCCCGGGAAGCCACAATCTGAGTCAACATAAGTTTGGCTCCCTTAAGATCCCCATCAGAAGCACTAGGACCGGGAGTTGAGGCTGGAGGCAGATCTGGAATATAAGTTGGACGAGGAATCATTGCATTCTCATCATGAGTAGTAGAATTAGGAAGTGTTGTAGTTGGGAAGAGGGTGTACTGCTAACACTGATCAATGCAGCCTATTGTGGAACCACCTTCATCTATTAAATATGCATCACCCCCGGAAAAAGTGACATTAGTACATATGGAATAGTACTAGTATGTAATACTAAATACCCTGTCATGGAGTAGCATGCCAACATACGCAGAGAAACATCGAAACAATGAGCATACCAATCATATTTAATTTCCAAGATAATACAAAGTAAAGCATTGAGTAAAAAATTTCATATTTAGTTGGGAGATCCTTAATACCGACACACCATAATGCCCATAAAATAGAGTATGATCATTGCCTGAGCGGCTAAGCCATCCCAACCCAAAGTATGAAGTTTGAAATAGAAACACAACAACACCATGTGCGCGGCATGTTGCCCGATCTCTGCCTGATAGGCTAAGCCATTTCACCAAAATGTCAGGGTCGACATGGTCCTCGCTAACTATCAACTCATACCAATAAAGGAGAATAATCTCAATATAGTATAAGGGGAACTTATCCCTCAAACAATCCCTACATCGGCACGTGTAGTTTCTTTCTTGGGCATTTACGACCCAGCTTTCTCGGTGACCTAACAATACTCCCAAAGACATTTATAATATAAAAAAATTACATTCGTTTCATAACCTTTCATATATTTTTTCATTTCATTGGATTTATTGGCCACACATGTAAATCATCTTTCTTGGCACGATGGACGCATTTCATTCTTCATGCTTTTCATTCTTTCATTTGACATGGACTATAAAATGTTTAAAGGCACTTATAAATCATCTGGGAAATCATAGCTTCAGCTCATGAATACATATGGGCTTAGAACACATTAGAAACATTTAAAAATCAGGGCATATTTTCAATTGGAACATGAATCAAATTATAAGTCCTTGGATAAGCTAACTATAGAAGCAACCTGTAATGATAGGGATAGGAACTTGATCGAACAATAATTGATGTCTACAAGAATTTCAAGGAAGTTGATTTTGCAAAAAGGAATTAGCCAACATACCTTGTTTGTACTTTCCTTAGTATTACTAGAACATTTTAAGACTCTTAGCAATTTAAATCTGTACGAAGATGGTAAAATAAAATCATAATAAGAAGGATTCTCATGATATAAGTCTCTTGGGAATTTTGTCAAATACCTACTATACAAAATCGATTACAAGGCTTGATAATGGTAATCTCGTCTTCCCTCAACCAATCTTAACAAGATTTTTCTCATAATAGTTCAACCCTACATACCACCTTCCATTGGCACATGCTCCACAAATTGCTTAGACCCATAACAACTTGCACGACAACTTAGTACAAGAACTTACCTAGATAGTTGATGGCCTAGTGAGTGGCTTCCTTGATTCTTTAAGATTCAGCAAAAATGGATGAGTAGGATGGTTAGAGCTTCTTCTTCTATATCTAAAACACTCCCCTCTCTCTCTAAACAACCGATTTTTGCCTTACAAAATGAGCCGATTGGCTTTTAATGAAAATAGGGCCGAGTTATAAAATACACAAAATGGACCCTTCGAACACAATTTGCGATCGCATAATGCACTGCAGAACAGGTATGCACTACGCAAAAGGGAATGCAAAATTGCCTTCCAAAACTTGGCTGGCCTGGCCCAGTCTGCGGCAGATAAGTTATACGGCCACATAATGCACCGGCAAATCTTCTTCCGGAAATTCTCATGTTGATTCTGCGACGGATGTGCAGCCCATGAAACTGTTATACAGTCGCATATTTGACCGTAAAATGATCTTCAAAATTAAGTTTCAGATCATTGCGTGATAGATCTATAGCCGGCAGAACATTTCTACGGTCGCATAAAGGATAGCAGAAATGCCATGTTCATGAATTTGCACCAAATCCATAATGCATTGCACAACCAAAAAGTCTGTATTGTCGCGAGCTTGTCTACAACCTTCCAACATATTTGCCTACTTTGGCACCCTAAAGCTTTACATTTGACAAAGATAGCCAATCCATACCCATAATCACATCAAAATCTACCATATCATGTAACAAAAGATCGACCCTAGTTTCCTAACCCCCAATGGTAACCACACAAGACCATAATACATGATCCACCACAATAGAGTCACCAACTGGTGTAGATACATGAACAAGAATATCAATAGAACAATGGGGCATATCAAAATAAGGAGCAAAATATGATGTCACATAGGAATAGGTGGACCGTAGATAAAAAAACACGAAAGAATCTCTATGATAGACTAAACCTACACCTATAATCACAACATCTAAGGCCACCACCTCACATCTACCCAAAAAAGCATAGCATCGAGACTCCACCTCTCTAACTACTACATACCTGGTCCCCTACTTTAGGTCGACTTATGGATGCATGTCTTCCTTCTCTAGATGACTGGGAAAGGGATAAAGCAACCGGCGCAGGAATAACTGCCAGAGAAGTCTATACAACTATGCCTCTTGCAAGTGTGGGGTAATGCCTACTCGCATGGAAGAACTCTCCGCACTCAAAACAACCTCTAGCTGATGGAGGCTACTGAACTTGAATATGTCCCTGAAGTCATTGGAGATCATTAAATGATGATGGAACTTGAGTGCTGAAAGATAATGGAGTCACTGCACCATGGGATCCATGCTTTATGGAGTTGGCCACCATGATCGACTCTACCAAACTGAACTCTAAATTTAGATGAGGTACCACTAAAACTATGAGAACAATGAGGCCTCTTGTCCCTCATCATATCCTCTCTGCCCTGATTACGGATACGCAATTTATCTCCATAGACTAATGAAACGTAGTCCAAATCTCTAACCCTCGGGCCACATCAATCTTGATACCATAATTCAATCCTTCAATAAATTGCCTCACCTACTATGCCTTTTTGGAGATAACAAAGCAGCATAATGAGGAAACGCCATGAATCTTGTCTCATATTTGGTCACAATTATGTGATCCTGCTGAAGGCGCTCAAACTGACCTCTCACCTCATCCCTACTAGTGTGTGTGATGCACCTCTTGAGAAATAAGTGTGAAAATTGAGCCCAATTGAGGGGAGATAAACTTGCTCGCCTTCCTAGCTTATCCGTCTGCCACCATGTAAAAGAAGCCCCTCCCAACTGCAATGTAGTAAAATCCACAACATTGGACTCTACCAAGCCCAAATTGTGAAGCATCTAATGACTTTGGCCTAGGAAACCCAGGGCATCATCTGAAGCATCACCATCAAAGTGAGGAGGATGTAACTTCTAGAACCTCTCATGCCTCTTCTTCTCCTCAGTAGACATATCACGCTCAACCACAAGTCTAGCTACAACTATAGACTACCTTCCACCAGCTAGAAATACACTCGACATCTGAAACATCACTGCCACTTGCTACAGAGCATGAGCAAAAGGGGTCTGAGCTCACCCTCCAGCCTAAGACGTGGCTGGGGCCACTTGACCACTCCAGCCTGAGTCAAAGCACCAATAAACTAACCATCTTTGCCGTACCCTCCCGAAATAATGGTGCGACAATAAAACCCTCAAGATGCTTAGCTGGAACGGGGCCTTTACATTATCACCAATAATATTATCCTCCACTTGGTTTGCATGTGGGTCTACTAATACTTCTCTGGTGTGACAATGGACCATCGACCATGGTAGGTTCTCTAGCTTTCGTCGCAACTGTGCAATCCCTGGTAAGAGCCTTACCACTACCCCGACCTCTGCTTCTGCCGACTTTAGCTAGTGGTACTGCTTCTCTGTCACCTGCTGCTATAGAAGTGCGAGTTCTCACCATCTATGACAGATTAGAAGATAAAGATTTAGATTTAGACAATAATCAACGCACGATAACGAATCAAGAAAAAGGATGTTTTTCTAAAAGCCCTATAGCCTCCACATATAGATGTTGACGTCTCTGTATAGATCCACAAGACTCTACTAGGCCTACTCTTAATCCTTGAGACCCTTAGAACTTAGATCTTTGATAGTAACATGTCACGTCCTGAAATCCTACCAAAGGTCGTGATGGCGCTTAACCGTCTTACTAGGCAATCCAACACCTAATAACAATAATAAAAGCTAATTAATTAAATTATTAATAGTGTTATAATAAAGAATAAAAGAGAAAATAATCTCAAAACTAATATCATGATACAAATATCTGAGATAGGGTATAAGCACAACCACAATTTTCTATCAATGATCAAAACTTGGTGTCTTAATATCACAAGCATCTAAAAGAGTGAACTAAGTCTATCAATATAAAAAAATCTTTTTCCGAGAAACATGTGGCGACCCAAAGGGTCATAACCTATTTTATTACCCATCACGTACTTCAGAGGCCTTGAAAACCTTATTTGTATCGGCCTCGATTTGCGTGCGCAGTCCGGGCGCGTAGCCGGACAACTTATATATGAGATTCTGTGAAAACTTCTGAGATGTGATATTAAAATGAATAAATTTGACTTCGATCAACATTTTGGGTAAACAGACCCGGAGGGTCCGTAGAAAAATATGGGACTTGGGCATATGCCCGGAATCGAATTCTGAGGTCCCAAGCCCAAGAAATGAATTTTTGAGTTAAATTGTTTTCTGAAAATATCTATCGAAATTGAAAATGAAATTTGATTAGAAAGTGATGGTATCAGGCCCGTATTTTGGTTCCGGCGCCCGGTACAGGTCTTATATATGCTTTGAGCACTTTCTGTAAAGTTTGTTTGAAATTGGATGTCGTTTGATGTGTTTCGGACTTAAAGTGGAAAATTTGATGTTTTATGAAACTTGATAGAATTCATGGATTTTGAGGCTTAATTCGATGTATATGAAGTTATTTTGGCAATTTGATCGCACGGATAAGTTCATAGGATGTTTTTGAGGTAGTGTGTATATTTTGTTTAGAGCCCCGAGGGCTCGGGTGAGTTTTGGATAGGCCACGGAGTTCATTTTTGAACTTGGAATATGTTGGTGTAACTGATACGCAGGCTTCGCATTTGCGAAGCCAGCATCGCATATGCAATCTCACAAATGCGAGCAATTCATCGCAAATGCGAAGGTGCCCTTGCTGGCCAGGGATCACAAATGCGACATTTTTGGTCGCAAATGCGAAGTCCCTCCCTTTGCTCAGTGTTCGCAAATGCGAACTATTCTTCGCAGTTCCCATGCAGAGGTGTTCGCAATCGCGATGCCAACCACTGGCCTGCACTGTACAAAACCAATTTTTCACTTCATATTTCATATTTTCTCAAACTCAACACTCTTAGGCGATTTTCCTATAGAACAAGAATCTTCCAATATCAGTTGTAAGTGGTTTTTACTCATCTATTTTCAATCATTAACATCATTTAACATGTTTTCAACTTAAAATCAAAGATTTTCATGGGTAAATTTGGTGAATTAGGTAGAACATAGGTTTTTCCTAAATTGGGATTCTAGTGGGTGACAGACCTCCAATTTGAGAGATTTTTATATGTCTAGACTCGTGAGTGTACGAGGGTTCTGAAAATGTAAAATTTACCCGACTCCAAGATGCTGTCCTGGGGACGTTTTGGTCATTCCACCGAATTTCGCGTCGTAACCTTGAATTGAATAGTAGAATCAGTTGCATGAGATGTTAATTACGGTATGAAATTTATTTGATTAGATTCGGGCCATTTGGAGTGGTTTCGGGTTGATTGCTATACTTCAGACCCGAGGTAAGTGTTCGGTCTAACCTTAGCTTGAGGGAATAAGAGTTGAGTCTCGTTTGCTACTTGCTAATTGTAGAGTGCGATGTATAGGCATGGTGACGAGTATGTATACATTGGCGTCCAGCATGACCGTGATTCCTTATATTGTGAATATTCGGGTGTTATGGTAATTTCCATGTTTAATTGATAAATCCTATATGTTGTGAAGAATATGTGGAGGGAATTGCATCCTGTAAACTCTGTTAGAGCATTGGCTCAAATTGTGAATTGAATAATGAAGAGATATGAGATATTACATTCTTTGGAGCATTGGCTCAATTTGTGATTAGAATAATGAGGAAATATGAGATATTACATTCTTTGGAGCATTGGCTCAATTTGTGATTAGAATAATGAGGAAATATGAGATATTACATTCTTTGGAGCATTGGCTCAATTTGTGAATTGAATAATGAGGAAATATGAGATATCACATTCTTGGAGCATTGGCTCAATTTGTGAATTGAATAATGAGGAAATTATGAGATATTACATTCTTTAGAGCATTGGCTCAATTTGTGAATTGAATAATGAGGATATATGATATATTACATCCTTTGGAGCATTGGCTGAAGTGATAGAATAAATCACAGAAATGAAAGTGAAAGAAAGAGGAAGAATTACTAAAATATACCCTTGCCGGGTCATTGTTGCTTTTGATATTGTTCCCTTGCCGGGATTTAATTACTTTTAATTGATTGTCCCTTGCCGGGATTTAATTTTTGAATTATTGTTCCCTTGTCGAGATTCCTATTTCTGTTATGTTTACTTCCTTGCTCTTGTTTGTGATTGTTGTTTGGGTGAGGAAGAGTGTTAAACCACGAAGTGTGATGCCGTGCACTTGTCTTGGTAAGAATGAGAGTAAAGCATGAAGGGTGATGCCGTGCACTGTGAGGAAAGAGTGTAAAGCATGAAGGGTGATGCTTTGCCGTACGTTGAACCATTCCATACCATATTCATTGATTATACAGTGAGGGAAGAGAGTAAAAACACGAAGGGTGATACCGTGTCATGATTCACATTGATTACATTATTCACTGCATAGTGAGGACGAGAGTACAAGCACCAAGGTTGATACCGTGCAAGTTTGTGATTTCTTGTCCTTATTGATATGCTAGCTTGTTGTTTCTTTTCCTTATTGAGATTAAATTATATGAAAATGTTATCTCCCCACAACATGTCCCCCTACCTTTATTCATTGTTTCCTCCCTATGTTCTTATCTGTTGTGTATATGTATAACTATTTATTTGAACCGCACAGGTTTATTTAGTAGTCTGATTCTAGCCTCGTCACTATTTCGCCGAGGTTAGGCTAGGCACTTACTCAGTACATGGGGTCGGTTGTACTGATACTACACCCGCACTTCTTTATGTTGTGCAGATTACGCAGCCGGTCTCGGAGGACATCATTAGTTGGAGTGTCTTCCAGCTTATCATAGAGGCTTCAAGGTATACCTGCTGGCATTCGTGGGCCTTGGCGTCTCTTCCATCCCTTTGTCTTCGATTCTGTCTTGTTTTTCCTTTAGTTTCAAAGGCAAACATGTATTTCCTTTCGGACTTGTATTTAGCACTCTTATACAGTTCATGAGTTTGTGACTCCAGGTTTTTGGGAAATTTTGCGTCGTTGTATTATGATTGTCCTTACTTAGCTTATAACTGTATTTATTCCGCTGATTAAATTTCGAATTGTTTTAGCTTGTTTTGAAAGTTGATATTATTATGCTAGTTTAGCTACATACGTTGGATTGTCTAGAGGGTTCAATGTTAGACTCCATCACGGCCGGATGGTGGGATTTCGGGGCGTGACAAAACCAAAGACAGAAATGGATAATCAAGAGAGGGGGACTCCATGTGTTTCGTACTGAACTAGAAGGAAGCTCACCACAAATTCTTCAAATACAAATATCTAAGCACCTGGACGGGTATGACTGGCATCGTCCTCAGAATCTAAACAAAATATATAGAAGGTTAGTATGAGTACAAAACCAGGGTACTTAGTAAGAATCTAGTCTAGTGTCGAATGAGTAGTGACGAAGGGTCGACATGACACTCACTAGCAGTTTAATAAGCAAGTGAAAATATAGAACAAGCAATACATAATGCATGATATCATAAAAGGGGTACAAGGAAAAGACACAGTAATATTTTAAATTTAGACATACTTATAAGGCAAAGGAACACAAGATGAAGTCATATATCTCAATTACTTCCAAAATCAGAATATAAACCGAAAAATATGGATAGATGAAAGCTACATCATGAATCTAAAATGCGTATGCATGCTCATGGTCAAATCTCAACACCTCACAATACTAATCCATATGCCCAACGTTTTCCAAATGTCCAATCTAGAACCAATTTGGGTGCCTACGCTCATAGGGCCCAAAGAAGCATGGGTAATCACCTAATTCCAGAGGGATGAATCAGTATCCAAGCGTTTTTGTGGAGTGAAAACCGATCCACTAATAATAATGGAATTCGTAATCAATATTCGCTCTATCCTTAGTGCCAAAATCCTCAACTTTCCTCAATATCCAACTCTCCAATTCATATATATGCATATGAGATGATGTAATAAAGGCACACAACGACATAATAATAAACTGCGGATGAAAATTAACATGAATAAAAGATAGTTATGACTAATCATGTAATTCAACTTTCCATAATAGTTCAATTTGTTCATTTAATACACTGAATTCCGATCGTGATATCCAACATGAATAAAAAGAATCAATAATCACTAAATCATAATCTAAGTAAGACAATTGCATGAATATGGCTAAATTATAAAGCCCAACATGGTGAAAGATGTCTCTCACGTCCAAATCAACAAGTCATAATTCTCCAAGCATGATTCCAATTTACCACATAGTCATACAATTAAAAAGGCATAATATAAGCCTAACTGTAACCGACTATGGCCATAACCTAGTTATGCATATATGCTCGTTACACTGTATATATTAAGCGCCTAAATAAAGTAGCAAATAGCACATAAATCAACTACGGGGAGAATTTCCCCTTACGAGGATACACAAGAGACTAACCTCTACTCGGTAAGCTTCGACCTTCCAAAATAGGCATCTCTCACAAATCAACCTCCAAAGAGCTCGAATCTAGTCAAATACAACTCAATAACGTCAAACAACGCTATAAGAATCAATTTCAAACAATAAAGCTTCAATATTTAATGAAATTCCCCAAAGCCAACAAAACTTAATCCCGGACCCACTTGGTAAAAACCCAAATCAAGGGCTAGATCCCGACTACCCATATCCCCAAGAGTCCAAATATGTGATTAGATTCCAAAACTAAGTCCAAATTAGCCCGTAATAATCCAAATTACATTCTCTTAATTTGTAGGCAAAATCTCCAAATTTAACTTTCGAATTCAATCATATAAGTGTATAAATCCAGGGGATGTAATGACCCTGCCGGTCGTTCCGTGAGATTTAGCATGTTTCCCCTGTTTCTGCTTTATCGTGTGTTTCTTCGCCTAATTTTTTCGTGTTGAGTCGGTTGGTTAGGGTTCAGAGTGGTCGTGGTGAGAAATGAGACACTTAGTCTCTTAAGTTGGCCTTATGGTTAAGAAAAGTCAACCGGAAGTTGACTATTATGTAAACGATCTCGGAATGGGGGGTTTGGTGGCTCAGATAGTTTCGTTAGGTGATTTGGGACTCAAGAGTGTGTTCGAAATGTCATTCGGAGGTTCGGAGTAGAATTAGGCTTGAATTGGCGAAATTTATTTTTCGGTAATATTTGATCGGCAGTGGAAAATTAGCTATCATGGTAGGAATGGAATTCCAAAAGTAAGGACAGGTTCGCAGTGTCATTTTGGATGTGTGTGTAAGTTTCCAGGTCATTCAGACGTGTTTTGGTTTATTTCACCATCGTTGGCGAATTTCGGAAGCTTAGGAATCCTTAGGCTTGAATCATTGATTAAATTGGTGTTTTGATGATAGTTTGAGAGTTCCGAGTGTTCGACTAAGTTCGGGTGATGTTATATAAGGTATTGTATTTTTGGTAGGGACCCCGAGGGGCTTGGGTTGATTTTGGATGGCCGTCCGAGAGTTGGAAAGTTGGAATTTATGATGGTGTGTTGCTGTTCTGGTGTTCCGCACCTGTGGAAGGCTAGTCGCAGGTGCGACCATCACAGGCGCACTTTGGTAATCACAGGTGCGGAGGTTGGCTAGCTGGGGTTGCATCGTAGGTGCGGAATGTGAGTCGCACCTGCGATCCCACAGGTGTGGTTGTTGGATCGCAGGTGCGGGAAGAGGACTTTAAGTGAAGTCCGCAAATGCGGACCTTTGGTCGCTGGTGCGGGGGCCGCAGATGCAGAAGCTGGACCGCAGGTGCGGAATCCCTAGGCAGAGCATATAAATACTTGCCTTCGCGAATTTTAGGCATTTTTTTGATATTTTCATTCGGGATGAGGCTTTTGAGAGCAAATCGAAGAGGGATTTCGAGCGATTTCCGTGGAGGTAAGTTTCTTGGACCTAAAACTCGATTCTATGTTGATATTTGACGGATTAAGCATGGAATTAGTTGAATTTAATGGTATAAATTGGGGGTTTAGGGCTTGGGAATTTGAGACTTAAGATTGAGGAATTGAGGGGTCACTTGTGGTTGGGTTTTGATGCATTTTATATGTATAGACTCCGGAGAGGATGAGGATTCTTGTGATGTAATTTTTGTATAATTCCGAGATGTGGGCTTGGGGATCGGGTTTGCCTAATTTCGGGAAATTTTGTCAAATTTGATAATTTTCGAGAGGGCTTTGTTCCTTTAGCGTATATTGATGATATTAATCGGGTTTTGGTTACATTTGGATCAATCGGGAGCCGATTCGAGAGGAAAGATCATCGCGGATTAATATTTAGGTCGGTTTGAGGTAAGTAACGACTGTACATTTTGTCTTGAGGGTATGAAATCCCAGACTTTTTATTTTGTCACCATTTTTGGAGTGGCGCACGTGCTGGATGACGAATGTGTGGCATGTACTGATAGGGGATCATGACTTGTTCCGTCCCGGGGCAACTATTGAGTTGCGTATTTGATTCTAAATCGTATGATATTTCATGTTTTAAAGATAATCACTATGTTTTGGGCAGAATGTCGTATTTGGGCCTCGTGCCATGTATTTGAACCCCTTATGGGATTTTACTGACATTCCTCACTGTGTTGACTTATAATTTACACTCAGTCATATTATCTATAACTGATTTCAAAACTCAGTCTTATTTAAACTATTTTGAGATATAAAATGATATTTTGGGTCGAGTACCCCTTTTTCTGATAGTCCGAGTGGTTTTTTTTTGGATTTTTGACTGAGTGTGGCCGAGGGCTTATGTTGTGAGGATACTATGAGATCGGGTTGGACGCCGCAACATGTTCATTTTTTATGATATGTGAGAGGCCGAGAGCATTAGTGATTATGCCACGAGATGGCTTGATATTAGCGCTTGGGTTGTAGGAGCCTCTTCGGAGTCTGTACAAACCCTTAGTGGGCGCAGGTACCTACTGAGTGCAAGTGCAGAGTGCCAAATGCCTAGTGACGAGTGATTGGGAGGCATGAGTGACTGTGAGGTTGCCCGAGGGGCTGATACCGAGTGATGGTGAGGCATGCTGAGTGACTGATTCTGAGGGATGTTATGCCTGTAGGGCGATTTATGAAATATGTGTTTTCCCGAGAGGCTATTTATGATTTCTGTCATTCCTGTATTAAATTATCTTGATTTATATGGAATTTGTGAGAAGGCACATTTCAAATGATTTTTTACTGAGATTGACTTTGAAATGTTATAAGGCATCGTATATGTGAATTCTGAAAGAAGGATTTCATTTCTGTGCATTTATGACTGCTTTTACGTGTTTCGTTTCCTTAGACATTATTTACTTTCATTACTACTGAGTTAGCGTACTCACATTACTCCCTGCACCTTGTGTGCATATTCAGGTGTTGGGTTTGAGCGCTAGCTATTTTTTTCGCATTATGATTGAAGCTTTGTTCGGGATTTTGAGGTAGCTGTTGATGTCCGCATCCCTCTTTCCCTTCTTATCCTGTTATTTGATATCATTTCCAAGAACTGGTTATAGTAAATAAATAGTAGTATGTTGTATAGGTTGTAGATTCTCATGACAGTTGACTCTAGGTTTTGGGGCAGTGTATAAACTATTTTATTCGTTTTGTTTCTCTAAACTGTTAAACCGGAAAAGTTTTATGGAAGATCGAACAGTCTTGAATTTAAGGAAAGTCCTTATGTTATTTCCCGGTGGATTGGCTAGCCTAGTATCGTGATAGGCTCCATCACGGATGGCTTAGTATTTTGAGTCATGACAAGTTGGTATCAGAGCCTTAGGTTACATAGTACTAACCGGTCATGAGCAAGTTTAGTATAGTCTTGCGGATCGGTACAGAGACGTCTGTACTTATCTTCTAGAGGCTATAGAACCCTTAGGAAAAATCTCACATTCTTGAATTCTTTCGTGCGAATCTGTTGATTCTTGAAACTAATCTTCTGTTGTTTTCCTTCTCTCACAGATGGTGTGGAGTCGCGCTACCGATCAGGAGGACGAGACACCAGCTAGAACAGCGAGAGGTTGAGGTCGTGGCAAAGGGAGGGGTGCGGCCCGCGTAGCTGGCGGGGTAGTACCCGTGAATCCACCTACTGTTCAGGATTAGGTCCCCACCGTAGATGTTCCAGTGGGACCCGTGCAGGCACCGGCAATGCCTATTGTAATTCTAAGGCTTCAGGAGACTCTGGCTCAGATTTTGACTTGGTACACCAGTCTTGCACAGGCAGTCGTTGTTTCTTCTACTGCTGCTATTTCTCAGGCCAGGGGAGGCACTCATACTCTAGCTGCCCGTACACCTGAGCAGGTTATTAAGAGGCTTCAGACCCCAGTGGAAGTTCCAGCCCAGCCAGTTGCCCCAGCTCAGGATTTTGTGATTCCACTCATGCTAGATGATGAGCAGCGCAGATTGGAGAGATTTGGTAGGCTTCAGCCTCCGAGTTTCAGTGGTGCCAAGAGCGAGGATGCCCAAGGTTTCTTGAACAAGTGTCACAGGATGTTTAGTACTGCAGGGATACTGGAGACCAGTGGGGTCTCGTTTACTACCTTCATGTTCTCAGGGGCTGCTTTTACTTGATGGGAGTCTTATGATAGGCGCAGACTTGGTGGTGTAACACCTCTTACTTAGCAGCAGTTCTCCACTCTCTTCTTAGAGAAGTATGTTCCCCAGTCTCACAGAGAGGAGTGACGTACGCAGTTTGAGCAGTTGCGCCAGGGTGAGTTGACAGCGACGCAGTATGAGATGAGGTTTTCAGATCTAGCCTGTCATACCACAGAGTTGGTTCCTACTGAGAGAGAGAGGATTAGGAGATTCGTGGATGTCTTTACTTATCAGCACCGTATTCTGATGAGTAGAGAGAGAATTTCAGGTGCTACTTTCAAGCAGGTTATTGATATTGCTCAGGATATTGAGTCAGTTCACCGCCAGGAGCGAGAGGAGAGAGAGGCCAAGACGACTCGTAGATCTGGTAGTTTTAGTTGTGCTCCTTCCAGAGGACAGTTTCAGCATGGTAGAGGCCATTCATTCAGGCCTCCTCAGCTAGTCCGCCCAGCCTATAGTGGTGCATTTTTGGGGCTTGGTCCCCGCAGTTCCCATCCGGGCCGTTCTTCATTCAGTGCCCTTCTAGCCTAGAGCGCAACTCGAGCACCATCAGTTCAGGGCTCCTCTATGCAGGGTTCTTCTAGAGGCTATTCTGGTGCCAAGGGTTTCTTTCAGTCCCCATCTCCAGCTCCAGGGAGTTGCTTCGGGTGTGGAGAGTTTGGACATGTATGGAGGCAGTGCTCTCTTCGCCTTGGTAGGTCTTCTCAGCAGAGGGGTTAGCCCCTGACTTCGAGTCTAGTTTCTTCACCACCCACCCAGAAAACTAGGGGTAGGGGTCAGACGGCCAGGGGCCGTCCTAGAGGGGGAGGTCGTGCAGGTGGAGGTCAGGCTCGTATTTATGCACTTTCTGCCAGGCCAGATGCTATGGCCTCAGATTCAGTGATCAGAGGTATTGTCTCAGTTTGTCACCGAGATGGTTTGGCCTTATTTGACCCTGATTCTACGTATTCCTATGTTTCATCATATTTTGCCCATTCTCTGGATATGCCCCGTGAGTCTCTAGTTACATTGGTTCATGTGTCGAGTCTGGTGGGTGATACTATTGTTGTGTACCATGTGCATCGATCATGTGTGATATTTATTGGGGCTGTGGAGACCCGAGTGGACTTGTTGTTGCTTAGCATGGTTGATTTTGTTGTGACATTGGGCATGGATTGACTATCTTCGTGCCATGTTTTTCTTGATTGTCACGCTAAGACCGTGACCTTAGCTATGCCAGGATTTCTGAGGGCTGAGTTGAGAGGTTCTATTGAGTATGTGCCTAGTAGGGGATTTCTTACCTGAAGGCCCGGCGTATGGTAGATAAGGGGTGTTTATCGTATTTGGCTTTTGTGAGGGATATCAGTGTTGAGGTTCCCACTATTGATTCTGTGCATATGGTCCGTGAATTTCCGAACGTGTTTCCTGTAGACCTGCAAGGCATGCCACCTGACAGGGATATTGATTTCGGTATTGATCTAGTTCAAGGAACTCAGCCTATTTCTATTCCACCTTATCATGTGGCACCAACAGAGTTGAAGAAATTGAAAGAGCGGCTTCAAGAACCCCTAGATAAGGGGTTAATTCGGCCTAGTGTGTCACCTTGGGGTGCACCAGTGTTGTTTGTGAAGAAGAAAGATGGTTCAATGAGAATGAATACTGACTACAGACAGTTGAACAAGGATACATTCAAGAATAAGTATCCTTTGCCTCGTATTGATAATTTGTTTGACCAGCTTCAGGGAGCCAGGGTGTTCTCTAAAATTGACATGAGATCCGGGTATCATCAGCTAAAGATTCGGGATTATGATATTCTCAAGACAGCTTTTAGGACTCGCTATGGTCACTATGAGTTTATGGTGATGTCTTTTGGGCTGACCAATGCCCCAGCAGCATTCATGCATTTGATGAACAACGATTTCAGCCGTATCTAGATTCCTTTGTTATTGTGTTCATTTATGACATCCTGGTGTATTCTCGTATCCAGGAGGAACATGCTCAGCATTTGAGAGTGGTTTTACAGAGATTGAGGGAAGAGAAGATTTATGCAAAGTTCTCCAAGTGTGAGTTTTGGTTTGGCTCGGTATCTTTCTTCGGGCACGTGGTGTCTAGTGAGGGTATTCAGGTTGATCAGAAGAAGATAGAGGTGGTGTAGAGTTGGCCCAGACCACCCTCACCTACAGAGATTAAGAGGTTCCATGGTTTGGCGAGGTATTACCATCGCTTTGTTGAGGGATTTTCTTCTATTGCTTCGCCCTTGATCATATTGACCCAGAAGGGTGCTCCATTGAGGTGGTCGGACGAGTGTGAGGAGAGATTTCAGAAGCTCAAGGCTGTATTGACCTCAGCTTTAGTGTTGGTAATGCCATTAACTTCAGGTTCTTATACTGTATATGGTGATGCCTCAAGAATAGGCATCGATTTTGTGTTTTGATATAGGAGGGTAGGATGATTGTCTATGCCTCGCGCCAGTTGAAGACTCATGAGAAGAATTACCCAGTTCATGATATCGAGCTAGCAGCCATTGTTCACACCTTAAAGATTTCGCGTCATTATTTGTATGGGGTGCATTATGAGGTTTTCACTTATCACCGTAGTCTGCAGCATCTGTTTAAGTAGAATGATCTAAATTTGCATCAGAGAAGATGGTTGGAACTTCTCAAGGACTATGATATCACTATCTTATACCATCAAGGAAAGGCCCATGTAATGGCCGATTCCTTGAGTCGTAGAGCAGAGAATTTGGGGAGTCTAGCATATCTTCCAGCAGCAGAGAGACCTTTAGCACCTAATGTTCAGTCCTTAGGGGGTTAGTTGGTGATATTAGATCTATCAGATCCTTGTCGGGTATTGGCTTGTGTAGCCTCCAGGTCTTCGCTTTATGACCGAATTTGAGAGCGCCAATATGATGACCCACACTTGCTCGTTCTTCAGGATAGGGTTCGGCGGTGTGATGCCAGGAATGTAGTTCTTGCCGATGATGGGGTTATGCAGATACAGGGTCGTATATGCGTGCCTAATGTGGATGGGCTTCAAGAGTTGATTCTACCGGAGGCCCACAGCTCGCGGTATTCCATCCATCCGAGTGTCGCGAAGATGTATCAGGATCTAAGACAACATTACTGGTGGAGGCGGGTGAGGAAGGATACTGTTGAGTTTGTAGCTTGGTGTCTCAACTGTCAGCAGGTCAAGTATAAGCACCAGAGGCCAGATGGGTTGCATCCGAGGTTGGATATTGCCGAGTGGAAGTGGGAGAGGATCATCATGGACTTTGTAGTTGGGATCCCACGGGCTTCAAGGAAGTTCGATTCTATACGTGTTATTGTGGATCGGCTGATCAAGTCCGCGCACTTCATTCCTGTTGGTACCACTTATTCTTCGGAGCGATTAGCTGAGATTTATATCAGGGGGATTGCCCGATTGCATGGGGTTCCAGTTTCTATTATTTCTGACATAGGTGCTCAGTTCACATCATAGTTTTGGGGGGTCGTGTAGAGGGAGTTGGGTATTCAGGTCGAGTTGAGCACAACATTTCATCCTCAGACAAACAAACATTCAGAGTAAACTATTCAAATTCAAGAGGACATGTTGCATGTGGGTGCCATTGATTTCGAGGATTCAGGGGACCAATTTCTGCCACTCGCGGAGTTTGCGTATAATAACAGTTATCAGTCGGGTATCCAGATGGCTCCGTATAAGGCTTTATATGGTAGGAGGTGTAGATCCCCGGTTGGTTGGTTTGAGCCGGGTGAGGCTAGGCTATTGGGCACAGACTTGGTACAAGATGCATTAGATAAGGTGAAATTAATCCAGGAGAGGCTTCGCACGGCGCAGTCTAGGCAGAAGCGTTATGCGGACAGGAAGGTCCGAGATGTGTCTTTCATGGTTCGGGAGAAGGTGCTACTGAAGGTGTCACCCATGAAGGGTGTTATGTGGTTCTGGAAGAGGGGCAAGTTGAGCCCCCGGTTCATTGGACCTTTTGAGGTTATTCAGAGAGTTGGAGAGGTGGCTTATACACTTGCTTTGCCACCCAGCTAATCGAGTGTTCATCCGGTATTTCATGTTTCCATGCTTCGGAAGTATGTTTGTGACCCGTCTCATGTTTTGGACTTCAGCACGGTTCATCTTGAGGGTGATATGTCATATGAGGTAGAGTTGGCGGTTATTTTGGGTCGTCAGGTCAGAAGGTTGATGTCTAAGGATATAGTTTCAGTGAAAGTGCAGTGGAGAGGGAAGCCGGTGGAGGAGGCCAACTGGGAGACTGAGCAGGAGATGCGGAGAAGATATCCTCACTTATTTGAGGCTCAGAGTATGTTTCCAGACCCGTTCGAGGACGAACGTTTGTTTAAGAGGAGGAGAATGTAATGACCCGGCCGGTCGTTCCGTGAGATTTAGCCATATTTCCCCAGATTTTGCTTTATCGTGTGTTTCTTAGCCTAATTTTGTCATGTTGAGTCCATCGGTTCGGGTTCGGAGTGGTCGTGATGAGAAATGAGACACTTATGCTTTTAAGTTGGCCTTATGGTTAAGAAAAGTCAATAGAAAGTTGACTATTAGGTAAATGATCTCGGAATTGGGGTTTGTTGGCTTAGATAGCTTTGTTACCTGATTTGGGACTTAGGAGTGTGTTCGGAATTTCATTCGGAGGTCCGGAGTAGAATTAGGCTTGAATTAGCGAAATTTAGTTTTCGACAGTTTTCGGTCGGTAGTGGAAAATTAGCAATCGGGGTCGGAATGGAATTTTGGAAGTTGGGACAGGTTCGTAGTGTCACTTTGGATGTGTGTGCAAATTTTCAGGTCATTCAGACGTGCTTTGGTTGGTTTTCGCATCGTTGGCGAATTTCGGAAGTATAGGAATCCTTAGGCTTGAATCATGGATTAAATTGGTGTTTTGATGATATTTTGAGTGTTCCAAAGGTTTGACTAAGTTCGGATGACGTTATATAACGTATTTGTATTTTTGGTTGGGGCCCCGAGGGGCTCGGGTTAATTTTGGATGGCCGTCAGAGAGTTTGAAAGTTAGAAATCCTGCTAGTGTGTTGTTGTTCTGGTGTTCCACACCTGCGGAAGGTTGGTCGCAGGTGCGGCCATCGCAGGTGCATTTTCGTCATCGTAGGTGCGGAGGTTGGCTGGCTGGGGTTGCATCGCAGGTGTAGAAGGTGAAATGCAGGTGCGGAAGGTCAGTTAAACGTGCGAGCTAGCTGGTGCGGAAGCTGGATCGCAGGTGCGGGAGGAGAACTTTAAGTGAAGTCCGCAGATGCGGAAGCTGGACCGCAGGTGCGGAATCCCTGGGCAGAGCATATAAATACTTTCCTTCGCGAATTTTAGGCATTTTCATCATATTTTCATTCGGGCTGAGTCTTTAGGGAGCAAATTGAATTGGGTTTCAAGGGATTTCCGTGGAGGTAAGTTTCTTGGACCTAAAACTCGATTCTATGTTGATAATTGATGGAATAAGCATGTAATTAGTGGAATTTAATGGTATAAATTAGGGGTTTAGAGCATGGGAATCTGGGACTTAAGATTGAGAAATTGAGGGTTCATTTGTTATTGGATTTTGATGCATTTTATATGTATAGATTCGGGAGAGGATGAGGATTCTTGTGATGTAACTTTTGTAGAATTCCGAGATGTGGGCCTGGGGGTCGGGTTTGGCCAATTTCGGGAATTTTGGTCAAATTTGATAATTTTCGAGTGGGCTTTGTTCGTTTAGCGTATATTGATGATATTAATCTGGTTTTGCTTAGGTTCGAAGCCGATTCGAGAGGCAAAAGCATCACAGATTAGTATTTGGGCCGATTTGAGGTAAGGAATGACTGTAAATCTTGTCATGAGGGTATGAAACCCCGAACTTTTTATTTTCTCACCATTTTTGGAGTGGCACACATGCTGGATGACGAATGTGTGGCATGTACTGATAGGGGATCATGACTTGTTTCGTCCCGTGGCAACTATTGAGTTGCGTATTTGATTCTAAATCGTATGATATTTCATGTTTTAATGATAATCACTATGTTTTGGTCGGAATGTCGTATTTGGGCCTCGTGCCATGTATTTGGACCCCTTAGGGGATTTTACTGTCATTTCTCACTATGTTGACTTATAATTTACACTCAGTCATATTATGTATAACTGATTTCAAAACTCACTCTTATTTACATTATTTTGAGATATAAAATGATATTTTGGGTTGAGTACCCCTTTTTTTGATAGCTCGAGTGTTTTTTTTGGAATTTTGACTGAGCATGGCCGAGGGCCTATGTTGTGAGGATACTATGGGATCGGGCTGCATGCCACAACATGTTACACTGTTTATAATATGTGAGAGGCCGAGAGCCCGAGTGATTATGCCACGAGTGTCTGAGCCCCTTCAGAGTTTGTACACACCCCTAGTGAGTGCAGGTACCTACTTAGAGCGAGTGCATAGTGTCGAGTGCCGAGTGACGAGTGATTAGGAGGCATGAGTGACTGTGAGGTTGACCGAGGGGCTGATACCGAGTGATGGTGAGGCATGCTGAGTGACTGATTCTGAGGGATGTTATTCCTGAGGGGCGATTTATGAAATATGTTTTTGCCCGAGAGGCTATTTATGATTTATATCATTCCTATATTAAATTATCTTGATTTCTATGGAATTTGTGAGAAGGCACATTTCAAATGATATTTTACTGAGACTGACTTTTAAATGTTATAAGGCATCGTGTCTGTGTTTTCTGAAAGAAGGAGTTCATTTATGTGCATTTATGACTGCTTTTATGTGTATTGTTGCCTTAGACATTATTTACTTTCATTACTATTGAGTTGGTATACTCACATTACTCCTTGCACCTTGTGTGCAGATTCAGGTGCTGGGTCTGAGCTCTAGCTGCTTTTTTTCGCATTCCGATTTGAGCTTTGTTTGAGATTTTGATATAGTTGTTGATGTCCGCAGCATGCCCTCTTTCCCTTCTTATCCTGTTATTGGATATCATTTCCTAGAACTGGTTGTAGTAAAGAAATAGTAGAACGTTGTATTGGTGTTAGATGCTCATTACGGTGGACTCCAGGTTTTGGCACAATGTATAAACTATTTTATTAGTTTTGTTGCTTTAAACTATTACACCGGAAGAATTTTATGGAATGTCGAACAGTCTTGAATTTAAGGGAAAGTCCTCATGTTATTTCTTGGTGGATTGGCTATCCTAGTAT
Source organism: Nicotiana paniculata (assembly GCA_005239505.1). Taxonomy (NCBI): domain Eukaryota; kingdom Viridiplantae; phylum Streptophyta; class Magnoliopsida; order Solanales; family Solanaceae; genus Nicotiana; species Nicotiana paniculata. The sequence continues at coordinate 55,835 of ML359302.1, forward strand.
CATGATAGATGTTATCAAGACCGGCTTAGTATTTGGGGTCGTGACATGGGGAAACAATATATATAATCAAAATCAAGTAGAAATCACCTACCCTCAAAGTTATGATCAAAAACACTTCCAAAATCATCTCCTACCGAGCTCCAAAACACAAAATGGTGAAAAATGAACTAAACCCTAAAAAATATAACACTGCAAGTGATTTTGCATTTGTAGCTAAAATGTCATTTCTACGACATAATGCTCACATCTCCGGACTTCCCAACACTTTCCTAGTATCACATTTGCGATCAACCATCTACTTTGCGCTAGCATAGATGCGACCATAACTCCCCATCTGTGGACCTCCAGCCTAAGGACAACCTCATAGAGGTGCCCCTAAACCCCCAAATATCCCTCACTGATGCGCTTCAAGCGTCACTTTTTCAACCTCGCACCTGCAAAATATGCACTGTATGAGCGACAAACCAAAACTAGAACTGCCAATGATACTAAAATGGTCTGGAACCATCCTGAAACACACCTGGATCATTATTGTTGCTGTTACCAGATTCCATGTCATCCCCCAACCTCATCAAAGCCATCCTCACACCTTGGGATGTTTTTATCAACCCTCTACACTGTTCGATTCGTAGGAGCACTGCGGGGAACTGGGACTCTTCCATTCAAAATGTTGGAAGCACCTGACAACACATGCTTTAATTCTGTCATGGCCTGGTCTTGCCGTAGGAGATGACCCATGGTAGAATTTTGATGTTCTCTCAAGATCTCACTTTTTCTGCAACATGCTCGTCTTTGACATCATCAGGAGTCGCCTCACATACGTATTATTGATATCCACGCCATTAAGCAGCATGACCACATCCCCCTCGTTGCGGGTGTCGATGATCGAATCATTGTATTAAGACATATTTTCTTGTGCCTCGACATTTTAAGCGATGTTGACTTCGTTAACTGCCATTTTTTATCTTTTTTTATAAGAAACAATGAATCAAATAAGTTAGTAATAGATGAAAGGATCAACTAAATTACCCAATTGACTATGCCTCACAATGGGCGCATGTCACGACCCCGAATCTAAGTCAGTCGTGATGGCGCCTATCATGGAACTAGGCCGGACAAAACTACACTCAAATCATAATAAGCTTCCATTTACAACTTTACTAAACTGATAACCCGTAAAGGTTTCTTTTAAACATTTTAAAACAGTTAAAGTTGTACCGAATATTAAATAAAAACCTTGAGATCCCGGAGTCACCGGTCATGAGAATCTACATAAAATATAAAACTAAAAAGTAAAGAATAAAATCCATAATAGTAAGTAGGAGAGGGACGGACTGCGGACGCGTGCAGCTACCTCGCAAAATCTCTGAGAAATCTCTCGAACAGATACACAGCTCACTCTCCCCTAACACCTGGATCTGCACACAAGGTGCATGGAGTAATGAGAGTATTCCAACTCAGTAGTAATGAAAATAAATAAGGTCAGAGCAGTAAGAAACACATAAATCAAATCATCATTTCACAATAAGCACAACCTTTTTTTCCAACAATGTATGCGTTAAATCATCACGCTTAAAAGTCGATTTCAGAAAAATCATTTGGAAATATAGTTGCCAATAGTTTTAACATAACTTTCAAGAAGTTTAGTGTAATCAGCCCCTCGGCCATACCTCACAGTCACTCATGCCTCGCAATCACTCGTCATTCGGCACTTGGCACTCGCACTCAGTAGGTACCTGCGCTCAGTGGGATATGTACATACTCCGAAAGGGCTCCTTCAGTCCAAGCGCTAATATCAAGCAACCTCGTGGCGTATCATATCCTCACAATCAGGCCCTCAGCCTCGCTCAGTCAGAAACTCGCAAAAGCCTCTCGGGCGTATAAGTAAAACGGGGTACTTGACCCAAAAGCATTATTTTATATCTCAAAATAGTGTAAATAAGGCTGAGTTTCGAAATTAGTTAAACATAACATGACTAAGTATAAATCATAAATCAACAGTGAGGAAATACCAGTAAAAATCCCCCAAGGGTTCCAAACAAGTCATCACGAGGCTCCAAACATGGCTTATAGCCCAAATATATCAATAGATTTAGAACACAATTTAACATATGATTTATAGTAAAAATACGCAACTCAATAGTTGCCACGGAGAGGACCAAATCCAATCCAAAAATCAGTACACGCCACATACTCGCCATCCAACATGTGCGCCATTCTAAAAACAGTGACAAATAGGAAGTCTGGGGTTTCATACCCTCAGGACAAGATTTATAGCCATTACCTACCTCCACCCGGGCCATAGTACTACTCCGCGATGCTCTTGACCCTCAAATCGACTCCCAAATTCTCTGAGTCTATCACAATTAGATTAACATCATCAATATATGCTAAAGGAACAAAACCAAATCGAAAACTATCAATTTAGACACTCTCGAAATTCGGTCAAACCCGAGCCCCGGGCCCACATCTCGGAATTCGATAAAAAATGCGTCACAATAATCCTTATCCCTTCCCGAGTCTATACATATAAAATGCATCACACTCCGACCACAAACAACGCCTAAATTCCTTAATTTATAAGTATCAATTTCTCAAGCCCTAAATCCCCAATTTATGCCGTTTAACCACAAATTTCAAGCCTAATCCGTCACAAAATAGCATTGAAATGAGTTTACAATCCGGGACACTTACCTCCAAAATCACATCACATTCAAGCCTATGAACTTTGAAACTTCTAAATTTCGCCAATGATGCCGAAACCAACCAAAACACATCCGATTGACCTAAATATTTGCACACACATCCAAAATGACATTACGAACCTTCTCCAATTTTCGGAATTCCATTCCGACCCCGATAGCCTATTTTCCACTGTCGATCGAAAATCGCAAAAAATTAACTCTCGTCAATTCAAGTCTAATTCTACACCAGACATCAAAACTTCATTCCGAACACATTCCTAAGTCCCAAATCACCTAACGAAGCTACCCGACTATAAAATCCACATTCCGGGGTCGTTTACCAATAAGTCAACTCCCAGTTGACTTTTCCATTATTGAACCAAGTTAAGAGACTAAGTGTCTCATTTCACTTAAAAAATTTCTTCGAACCCGAGCGAACCAATCTAACACAACATAATGAAGCTGAAATGGGGGAAAAGGGGCTAAACTCTCGGAACGACCGGTCGAGTCGTTACAGCGTAATATTGTTTACATATAAAATGTCATAGTTAAATTTATAGTGTGATTTATAAGATAATTTATTTTATCCCAAAATGAAAAATAAATTAAATAAAATGTAGGACATAGCATTGAAATCGAGATAAAATAGCAAACACCGTAGTTGTGGGAGCAAGGCTTCTGAAGGCAGCATCGCTGGATAGAAAATAAGTGTTATTTAGCTTGGAATAATGTGACTATAAGTTTGTCAGAATTTTCATGTGTTACAATGGCTGTTGAAGTCATTATTTGTAGCTATACCTAGGGAACAAGGCCCTAAGATCAAACTCCACTTAAATGACAATAATGGGGAGTCATTGATGAATATGTAACAGCACGCTATGAATGCCAAAACTCTCAATAACGGGTGTGTATTTAATACTGAAAAATATTCTTCATTGATTGTCATTTGGTTACAAATATTTGTTTCCCCTCAATGATAATGTCCCCTTCAGAGTTTACCCGATGCCACCCGAAGCTGCTGTCCTCAGTCTTGGTTTCCACTTGCTTCGTCTTCTGTCTGTTCCTGATTTCACAAATCATTTTATCATTCGAGTATTTAATGTGAACCGATTTTATCCAATACACTAAAGAAAACACAATTGTGTCTTCACATGTGCATCCTATTTATTAAAGTACAACAACAACATATCCAGTGTAATCTCATAAATAAGGTCTGGGAGGGTAGAGTATAACCATCTCGACTCAAGACATCCTACTTGTTAAAGTAAATAACGGAAAATCAGCAACGTGTTCTTTCAACTAGAGTCCGGAACCAAAATGTGGTTCTTTTGGACTCAGTAGACCAAAATAAGTAAAATAAAATAAGTACCGAAATATGTATAACGCCACACTATGTGGCGCTATACATTAACGGTAACTGTGTTGTTAATGTATAGCGTCACATTGTGTGGGGTTATACAATTTTTTTCTGATAGACAGGGTATAACACCACTATACCCGGCGTTATACGTCTCTTTTTTGAGAAACGTGTCGTCTCCTTCAAGACTCCCCCATCCCCCTTCTTCCCCCATTTTTAATCTTCTTCTTGTTCTTTTGGTCCCCCCCCCCGATTCTGCCGCTTTTCTTTAAAATAAAAAAAGAATTTGGGTCTCCCCGTCACATAAAAGTTGAAGAGCTTTGGTCCCACTTTCGAGTAGAACATCGTATTGTTGTCGATACACAACTTCGGAGTCAAAATTTCAATTTATTCGAGGTATTTCGTTTTATTTTGTGTTGAAACTGTAATAATAATGTATATTTTTTTATTTGTATATGTTCTATTTCGTTTTGTGTTATTTTTTTGCGAAACTAGTATGTTAAAGTTATCCGGACTTAATAATTATTTTTATATATATGTGTTTCACGTCGTTTTGTGTTTTATTAGTAATTAAATTTATTTGTTTTTCATGTTTAGTTTAGATTATTTTTTAGCGTAGTCAAATCTAGACCTTTTTAGCATAGTAAAATGTAGACCCTTGTAGCATAGTAAAATGTAGAGCCTTGTAGCGTAGTAATATGTAGTATTGTAGCGTAGAAATACTTTAGTTTAAGTATCCTATACTGGTAGTTGAAAATGCAACCTTTGTACAATTAAGTTAATAATTGTACAACACATAAAATTATAAAAATATTTAATTTGACACATAAGTAATTATTAATGTTAGTTTGGTGCCACTAGCCTCGAAATATCAAGTCCGGAACCCATAACTATATATATAATTTGTACAATTAAATAATTAGAAATTATGAATTTAAAGTATAAAACAAACACGCAAAATTATAAAAATATTGAATTTGAGACACATAATTCTTAATGTTAATTTGGTGCCACTTGGCCTCAAAATATTGAGACTGGAACCCATATATATATATATATATATATACTGCTGCGGTGTGCAGCCCGATCCATATAACATACGTTGCGGCGTGCAGCCCGATCCATATAATAGTCGACTGCACTCACTAGTGGTTTATAGACCCCTGGAGGGGCACCTTCAACCCAAGCGCTATATCTGTTGCGGCGTGAAACCCGACCAATATGTACATTGCTGCGGCGTGCAAGCCGATCCATATATAACATATATTCTATATTGCTGCGACGTGCAGCCCGACCCATTTATAATCTATATTGATGCAGCGTGCAGCCCGACCCACATGTAATATATAACATATATATTGTTGCGACGTACATATAGTCCTGTAACTATCCTCACATACTCGGCTCTCGTCCTGACTCAGTCATCCTCACAATCCATGCGGGCAATTTATCTAAACTCACGGGACTCATCCCAAAATACTTTTCAAAGTTTCGAAGTAGTGTGATAGTAGTGAAAATAACAACAAGTGGTAAATATGACTTAGTTCACAGATGTTCTATCAGGATAGTTGTAGCATAGTGTAAAAGTACATCTGAGGGTCTAAATAGATCGGTACAAGGCCACAATCATGAAAAATACCCCTGAGGGTCTAAAAAATCGGAACAAGGCCCCAACCATGGAAAATACCCGTAAGGGTCTAAACAAGTCGGCACAAGGCCCCAAACACGGAACATACCCCTGAGGATCTAAACAGGTCGACACAAGGCCCCAAACATGGCTCATAGCCCATAAACAAGTATAAACTTCTGAAAGATAGGATATCATAAGGTTTCAAATCGAATACGCGACTTAATAGTCACTACGTGATAAATCAGATCACAATCCCTACCGTTGCACGCCCCCGCGCTCATCACCTAGCATGTGCGTCACCTCATTTACCAAAAAAATATCAAATACCGGGGTGCCATACCCTCAGGTTTAGAGTTACAATCGTTACTTACCTCAAAACAGCCAAAAAATTACTCTGCAATGCGCTTCCCCCTCGAATTGGCTCCCAAATGCTCCCAATCTAACCAAAATAAGATTAACATCATCAATATACGCTAACGGAACAAAACCCACATCTCGGAACTTTATAAGATTTAAATCACTAGAATCCTCATCCTCCCACGATTCTACACATACCAAGAACACCACAATCGGACCACAATTGCCCACTCAAATCATCAAAAGAATTTTCCAAACTTCCTCCCATTTTCCCCAACTTTTCTACTTTAATTCCTCAAATTTCAAGCCTAATACGTCACAAAATAACATAGAAACGAGTTTTTAATCCGGGAAACTTACCTCCACTGAAGACCCTCGAATTCCTCCTTCAATTTTCTCTCAAACCAGTTCAACCCGCATGCAACAATGCAAGAAATGCCCAAAATTTCGCGAAGGCACCAATATATACTTTCGGTCCAGTTAATCCGCACCTGCGGAACATTTTTCGCACCTGCGGTCCCAGGTGCGCACCCGCGAAATCCACTAACTGTCCAATTCTCGCACATGCGGTGCCTCACCTGCACCTGCGGCTTTGCAGGTGCATCCCACGCCTCGCACCTGTGGACTCCTCTAGCCTGGCCTCTTCTCGTACCTGCGGCTATCGCACTTGTGGCTCCCCTTCCGCAGGTGCGGCCACACTAGCAAAAACACACCAGCAACAATTTTGCTACAATTTCCTAAGTCCAACCCTCTGTTCACCGTCTGAAATTAATCCCGAGCTCCTCGGGGCCCCAACCAAACATACCAACACATACCATAACCTCATTCGAACCTAGTCGAGCCTTCGGAACACCAAAAACAACGCAAAAACACTAAAATCACATCAAATTCAAGCCTATGAGCTTTGAAACTTCTAAATTTCTCCAATAATGCTGATACCAACCAAAACACATCCGATTGACTTGAAAATTTGCACACATATCCAAAATGACATTACGAAGCTGCTCTAATTTTCGGGATTCCATTCCGACCCCTATAGCCTATTTTCCCCTGCCGACCGGAAATCACCAAAAATTAAATTTTGCCAATTCAAGCCTAATTCTACATCGGACATCAAAACATCATTACGAACACACTCCTAAGTCCCAAATAACCCAACGAAGCTATCCTAGCCATAAAATCCACATTTCGAGGTCGTTTACTAGTAAGTCAACTCCCAGTTGACTTTTTCAACTATTAAGCTACTTTAAAAGACTAAGTGTCTCGGTTCTCACCACGACCACTCCAAACCCGAACCAATCGACCCAACGCAACATATATAGGCCAAGCAACATATGATAAGGCGGGGGAAACAGGGCTAATCTCATGGAACGACCGGCCGGTCCGTTACATCTTCCCCCTCTTAAAAAAACGTTCATCCTCAGACAGGTCTAGAAACATACCCGGAGTCTCGAATAAGTGAGGATGTCTGTTCTACATCTCCCGCTCGGTCTCCCAGGTGGCATCCCCCACCGGCTGTCCTCTCCATTGAAGCCATATCCTTAGACCTCAGCTTTCTGATCTGACGACCCAAAATAGCCACTAGTTCCACCTCCTATGACATATCACCCTCGAGCTGAACCGTGCTGAAGTCCATGAGATGGGCCACCAACATACTTCTGGAGCATCGAAATGGAACACCGGATGAATACTCAATAAGCTGGGAGGCATGGCAAGTCTATAAGCCACCTCCCCAACCCTCTAAAGCACCTCAAAAGGCCCAATAATTCGGGGACTCACCTTTCCCCTCTTTCCGAACCTTATAACACCCTTCATGGGTGACACCTTCAACAGTACCTTCCCCCCTAACCATGAAAGACACATCTGGGACCTTCCGGTCCGCATAACTCTTCTGCCCAGACTGCACCGTGCGAAGCCGCTCCAGAATCAATTTCACCTTACCCAACACATCCTGAACCAAGTATGTGCCTAATAACATAGTCTCGCCCGGCTTAAACCAACCAACCGGAGATCTCCACCTCCTACCATATAAAGCCTCAAACTGAACCATCTGGATAATCGACTAATAACTATTATTATATGGAAACTCTGCGAGTGGCAGAAATTGGTCCGATGAACCCCCAAAATCAAAGACACAGGCACACAACATATCCTCAAAAATCTAAATAGTACGCTCCGATGCCCGTCTGTCTGAGGATGAAATGTTGTTCTCAACTCAACCCGAGTACCTAACTCCCTCTGCACGGCCCTCCAAAACTGAGATGTGAACTGGGCATCTCTGTCAGAAATGATAGAAACTGGAACCCCATGCAATCGTACAATCTCCCTGAGATAAATCTCAGCTAACCATTCTAAAGAATAAGTAGTACCAACATGAATGAAGTGCACAGACTTGGTCGGCCAATCCACAATAACCCATATAGCATCAAACCTCCTCGAAGTCCGTGACAGTCTAACTACGAAGTCCATGGTGATTCGCTCCCACTTCCACTCCCGGATATCTAATCTCTGAAGCAATCCACCTGGTCTCTAGTGCTCATACTTGACCTGCTGACAGTTGAGACACCGAGCCACAAACTCAACAATATCTCTCTTGATCTGCCTCCACTAATAATGTTGTCTTAGATTATGATACATCTTTGCGGCATCCGGATGGATGGAATACCGCGGACTATGACCCTTAGCTATAATCAAATCACGACGGCCTTCCACATTGGGCACGCAAATCCGGCCCTGCATCTTCATGACCCCATCATCACCAATAACCACATCCCTGGCATCACCTCGACGGACCCTGTCTTGAAGAACAAGCAAGTGCGGATCATCATACTGCCATGCTCTAATCTGATCTAAAGAGAAGACCTGGTGGCTACACAAGCCGATACCCGCGGGGGATCTGATAGATCCAATCTCACCAACTGACCCGCTAAAGCCTGAACATCAAGTGCTAATGGTCGCTCTGCTACTGGAAGGTAGGCTAGACTCCACAAACTCTCCGCTCTGGGACTTAGGGCATCGACCACTATTTTGGCCTTCCCCGAATGATATAAAATAGTGAGGTCATAATACTAAAGCTCCAACCACATCCTCTGACGCAAATTCAGATCCTTCTGCTTAAGTAGATGCTGCAAACTACGGTGATCAGTGAAAATATCACAATTCACTAATATAAATAATGACGCCAAATCTTCAAGGCGTGGACAATAGCTTCTAGCTCAAGATCGTGCACTCGATAATTCTTCTCGTGCACCTATAACTGTTTGGACGCGTAGGAAAATTACCCTACCGTCCTGCATCAAAACAACCCCAAGGCCAACTCTCGAGGCATCACAGTAAACTGTATAAGAACCTGAACCCGTAGGCAAAACCAACATCGGAGTGGTAGTCGAAGCTGACATGAGCTTCTTGACACTCCTTAGTACACCTAAACTAAGCACCATTCTGTGTTATTCTGGTCATAGCTGCTGCAATAGATGAAAATACCTCTACGAAACGACGATAGTACTATGCCAAACCAAGGAAACTGCGAATCTCGGTAGCTGATGTCGGTCTAGGCCAATTCTTCACCACCTCTACCTTCTTTAGATCAACCTGAATACCCTCACTGGACACCACCTGCCCCAAGAATGCTACTGAATCAAGCCAAAACTCACACTTCAAAAATTTTGCATACAATCTCCTCTTTCTCAAGGCCTGAAGCACAACTCTCAAATGCTGCTCATGATCCTCCTGAGATCGAGAATACACCAAGATGTCGTCAATAAACACGATGATGAAAGAATCCAAATAAGGCCAAAATACACTGTGAATCAAGTGCATAAAGGATGCTGGGGCATTGGTCATCCAAAATAACATGACCAGAAACTCATAATGACCATATCCAGTCCTAAAGGTAGTCTTTGGGATGTCGGGCTCCCAAATCTTTAACTGATGATAGACGGAACGCAAGTCAATCTTGGAAAATATCCTGGCACCTTGTAACTGATCAAATAAGTCATCTATACGAGGCAAGGAATACTGGTTCTTCACCGTAACTCTATTCAGTTGCCGATAATCAATACACATACACATAGAACCATCCTTCTTCTTTACAAATAACACCGGTGCACCCCAAGGTGACACACTAGGCTGAATGAACCCCTTATCTAGGAGTTCCTTAAGCTGCTCCTTTAATTCCTTTAGCTCCGCTGGTGCTATACGATTTAATTCCTTTAGCTCCGCTGGTGCCATACGATAAAGCGGAATAGAAATAGGCTGAGTGCCTGGCACCAGATAAATACCAAAATCAATGTCCCTGTCAGGTGGCAGTCCTGTAGTAAACACGTCCGGAAAGTCACAGAACACATGAATAAAATCAATAGCGGGAGTCTCACAACTGACATCCATCACAAAAGCCAGATATGATAAACACTCATTCTCAACCATACGCTGAGCCTTCAGGTAGGAAATCACCCTACTAGGCACATACTAAGAAGAACCTCTCCACTCAACTCTCAGACATCTTGGCATAGCTAAGGTCACGGTCTTAGAGTGACAATCAAGAAGAGCATGACATAGAGAAAACCAACCCATGACCAATATCACATCAAAATCGACCATGCTGAGTAGCAGTAGGTCCACTTGGGTCTCCAGAACCCCAATATATATCACACATGACCGATACACACGGTCCACAACAACAGTATCGCACACCAGAGTCGACACATGAACAGATGTGACTAAACACTCGCGGGAAATATCTAGAAAATGGGCAAACTATGAAACATAGGAATATGTAGAACTGGGGTCAAATAAAGCCAAAGTATCTCCGTAACAGACTGAGACAATACCTGCGATCACTGCATCGGAGCCCATAGCTTCTGGCCTGGCTGGAAAGGCATACATATGGGCCTGACCTCCACCTGCTCGTCCTCCCCCTCTAGGGCGGCCTCTAGATGACTGACTACCACCCCTGGTTGACTGGGTGGGTGGTGAAGTAACTAGAGCTGAAGTCGAAGGCTGGATCCTCAGCTGAGATAGGCCTCAAAGAAGATCAGGACACTGCCTCCAAATTTTCCCAAACTCTCCACACTCATAACAACTCCTTGGAGCTGGAGACGGGGATTGAAAAGAACCCCTGGCACTAGAATGGCTGGTAGGAGAACTGCTTCCCGGTGAGGGGTGCTGAACCACAGGCCTATGCCTCTCAAAAGACTCCACCAAGTGAAAGTAGCACCAGAAAACTTAAAAGTAGCAAATGAGACCCCATTGGTCTCCAAAATCCCAGCAGTACGCAATATCCTCTAAGGCTAAAGTCTACTAAACCTCTCCAGCCTACGCTGCTTATCATCTAACATAGCTGGGACCACGAAGTCCTGAACTGGAGCGACCGACTTGGATGGAACCGCCCCCGGTGCTTGATGGCCCTAAGTAACCTGCTCAGGTGTCCGGGCAACTGGAGTCTGATTGCCTCCCCCGACCTGAGAAGTAGCGGCAATTTCCTGAGCAAGGGTGGTACACATAGTCAAAATATGAGCCAAGGTCTCATGAAGACCCGGAATAACAATAGGCATTGTCGGTGCGTGAGCATGTCCCGCTGGAGCATCTGCGGCGCGAACCTGATCCTGAATAGTAGGGGGATCAACTGATACTGCCCTAGCTGCCGCACGGGCTGGCCCTTACCTCTACCATATCCTTGACCCCTCGCCGGTCTAGCTGGTGGCTGATCGCCCCGATCGGTGGCGCGAGTCCTCACCATCTGTGAGAGAATGAAACAACAGAAGTTTAGATTTCCAGAATCAACCAAATGGCATGACAAAATTCAAGAATAATTAGATTTTTCCTAAGGGTTCTTTAGCCTCTCGAAGATAAGTATAGACGTCTCCATACCGATCCGCAAGACTCTACTAAAATTGATCATGACCATTGGGTCCTATGTAACCTAGGCTATGATACCAACTTGTCCCGACCCCAAATCCTAAACTGGCCGTGATGGCGCCTATCATGGAACTAGGCTAGCCAACCATTTTAGACTATCAATATATTTCATAATTTCCCAAAATTAGCGACTTTAAAATAGTAGAATAAGATGAACAAATTATACACTTCCCTAAAACCTGGAGTCAACTGTCATGAGCATCTAGAACTGTAAATACAATGTACAAAAAGGTGACTCGCTACTACAAAGCCTGGAGCAGAAAATATAAAACTATGAACTGAGGAAAAGAAAGGACGTGAGTTGGGACGCTGAGCAGCTACCTTGATCCTTGAACAACTCCAAGCTTGTCCGGAAATCAACTAGTGAGATGGTCCGATACCTGGATCTGCACAGAGAGGTGCATAGAGTAACATAAGTATGCCAACTTAGTAAGTAATCAATGTAACCAAAAACTTGAGTGTAGTGACGAGCAATTAAATCATGTAAAACCATATAATGAATGACAAAGGAAATGAATAAATCACGTCAGGAATCTACAATTCCGCATATTTCATAAAACTCCGGTTTCCATTTAAAAAACTTGTATAATAACATATATCCAACATTTATTATCAGAGGCTCAGTGTAAAGAAGAGTGAAAACAACATTTTTATAAAATATAATCCCCTCGGGCATAGTATCGCTCACAATAAAGCCTTTCGGGCAAGCCTCTCAGTCACTCGTGACTCCACTATCAGTATCTCATGCTCTCAATTAAACACCTCGTACTCAGCAAGTACCATGCATACACACAAGTGATGTAGCGGGCAGCCCGATCCTTATAACATTTGCTCCGGCGTGCAGCCCGATCCATATAATAGTCGACTACACTCACTAGGCGTGTACAGACTCCTGGAGGGGCTCCTTCAGCCCAAGCGCTATATCTACTGCGGCGTGCAACCCGATCCAATATGTACATTCTTGCGACGTGCAGTCCTATCAATATATAAGATATATTCTATATTGGTGCGACGTGCATCCCGACCCATTTATAATCTATTTTGGTGCGGCGTGCAGCCCGACCCACATGTAATATATAACATATATATTCCTGCGACGTACAACCCGTCCCATAACTATCCTCACATACTAGGCTCTTGACTGACTCAGTCATCCTCACAAGCCACTCGGGCAATTTATCTAAACTCACGGGACTCAGCCTAAAATACTTTTCAGAGTTTCAAAGCAGTGTGATAACAGTGAAAATAACAACAAGTGGTAAACATGACTAAGTTTACAGATGTTCTATCAGGATAGTGGTAGAATAGTGTAAAAGTACCTTTGAGGGTTTAAACAGATCGGCACAAGGCCCCAATCATGGAAAATACCCCTGAGGGTCTAAACAGATCGGCACAAGGCCCCAACCATGGAAAATACCCCTGAGGGTCTAAACAGGTCGGCACAAGGCCCGAAACATGGAACATACCCCCGAGGGTCTAAACAGGTCGGCACAAGGTCCCAAACATGGCTCACAACACCATAAACAAGTATAAACTTCTGAAAGGCAGGATATCATAAGGTTTCAAATTGAATACGCGGCTTAATGGTCGCTACGGGACGGACGGGGTCACAATCCCTATCGGTGCACGCCGACACCCTCGTGACTTAGCATGTGTGTCACCTCATTTACCAAAACAATATCAAATACTGGGGTGTCATACCCTCAAGTTTAGAGTTACAATCGTTACTTACCTCAAAATAGCACAAAAGCTACTCCACCCCTCGAATTGGCTGCTAAATGCTCAAAATCTAACAAAAATCAGATTAACATCATCAATATACGCTAATGAAACTAAACCCAATTGAAAGATATAAATTTTAACACAATTCCTGAAATTCGGCCGAATTAGAGCCCAGGCCCACATCTTCAAATTCTATATAATTTACATCACTAAAATCCTCATCCTTCCACGATTCTACGCATACCAAGAACACCACAATAAGACCACAATTTCCCACTCAAATCACCAAAAGAAGTTTCCAAACTTCCTCCCATTTTTCCTAACTTTTCTACTTTAATTCCTCAAATGTCAAGCCTAATCCGTCATAAAAAAACATAGAAACGAGTTTTTAATTCGGGAAACTTACCTCCACTGAAGACCCTCGAATTCCTCCTTCAATTTGCTCTCAAACCAGCTCAACCCACATTCAACAATGGAAGAAATGCCCAAAATTTCGCGAAGGCACCAATTTATACTTTCTGTCCAGATAATCAGCACCTACAGACCATTTTTCGCACTTGTGGACCCGCACCTGCGGTCCCAGGTGCGCACTCACAAAAATCCACTAACTGTCCAATTGTCGCACCTGCGGACTCCTCCAGCCTGGCCTCTTCTCGCACCTCGCAATCGTCTTTGCACCTGCGGCCATCGCACCTGCGGCTCCCCTTCCGCAGGTGCGGCCACACCAACAAAAACACACCAGCATCAATTTTGCTGCAATTTCCTAAGTCCAACCCTTTGTTAACTATACGAAATCAACCCCAATCCCCTCGGGCACCCAACCAAACATGCCAACACATCCCATAACCTCATTCGAACTTAGTCAAGCCTTCAAAACACCAAAAACAACGCAAAAACACTAAAATCACATCAAATTCAAACCTATGAGCTTTGAAACTTCTAAATTTCTCCAATGATGCCGAAACCAACCAAAACACATTCGGTTGACCTGAAAATTTGCACACATATCAAAAATCAAATTACGAACCTGCTCCAACTTTCGGAATTCCATTCTGACCCGTATAGCCTATTTTCCTCTGCTGATCAGAAATCGCCGAAAACTAACTTTTGCCAGTTCAAGCTTAATTCTACACCGGACATCAAAACATCTTTCCAAACACACTCATAAGTACCAAATCACCTAAATAAGCTATCCTAGCCATACAATCGACATTATAAGGTCGTTTACCAATAAGTCAACTCCTAGTTGCCTTTTTCAACTATTAAGCTACTTTAAGAGACTAAGTATCTCAGTTCTCACCACGACCACTTCGAACCCGAACCAACCGACCCAACACAACATAAATAGGCTAAGCAATATATGATAAGGCAGAAATGGAGGAAACGAGGTTAATTTCACGGAACGACCGGCCGGGTCGTTACACACAACAACCTGAAATCAAATGTTTTGCTCTTTTATAAAGGTTAGAATCTATTTGTATACATCTTGCTTACAGCTCACAAAGGTTTCAACTTATTTCATATATATGTCAAAATTTCTTTTCTAAATAGATAAATCTCACAAGAAGTCTCTGTAAAACAACCTCTAGGGTTTGTTAACAATGACTTTCCTAATCATGTATTTAAGCTATTTTAAGCCTTATATTATCTCAAACAAACTCCTATAACCTGGTATAATATTGTAAGCTCCTTTTTGTTAGACCATGATTTTGAAAGAGGTAATATCGACACCACTCTATTTATTAATTGGTCTAACACTGTTGTAATGACCTGGCCAAATATTTTATGTATTTGAGATTTGTTTTCCCATTTAATGCTCCTATATGTGTATTTGTTTTTATATGGTTTTCAAGGATGGTTGGTTTGGTTCCGGGAAGATTTTGGAATGAATTGCAACACTTATTTCTATGGTTGGAAACTTAATTTATAAGAGTTGACTCAAGTTTCAATTTTGTGACAATGACCTCATAATGATATTTTGATGATTTCAATAGGTTTGTATGGTAATTTTGGACATAAGCATATGTCCAGATTTGAATTTGGATGTTCTAAGTTTGATTTATCTCTATTTGATAAAATTTAGGAATTTAAATGTTTGTAAGGTGCATAGGTTTCACCGGGAGTTGAAATTGGTGTTATTGGGTTCAGATCGTTGTTTTAGAAATTGAATAAGTTCATTATATAATTTGGAACTTGTGTGCAAGATTTGGGGTTAATTCGAGTTGGATGTGGCTCGACAAGCATTTTTGGATGTTTGAAATTTATTAGTTCATTAGGCTTGAATTAAGGTACAATTCATTGTTTTGATGTTATTTTGTGTGATTTGGGACACCAAGTAGGTTCATGTTATGTTTTGGGACTATTTAGTATGTTTGGACGGGATCCCGTGGGCCTCCGGACTATTTTTGATGAGTCTTAGATTATGTTGAGGTTTGTGGGAAGCTTTTGTTTAGTGTCTTTGGACCCGCGAGGTTTGGACTGTAGGTGCAACACTGCAACAGTGGTTATGGGGTCTAGAAGCGATGTTGTAGCAGACAGGCGAATTCACAGAAGTGGAGGGGTGCACGCATAAGCGATTGCACAAGAGTAGAAGAATTCCCCAAAGCTGAAGTGAATCAAGACGCATAAAGCTAAAGTGAATCAGTGTCTGAAAGCAAGATTTCCAGAGTTATTTTTTCTAGCAAAATCATTGTGCGATGCAAATGCTACAATTCAACTAGAAGAACCAGCTCCATCTGATTGATTAGGGAGTCTAGTTGATTGTAGTAGGAGTTTTTCATATTGAATCTTTCAGCTTTCATAGACACAATTGTAATAGGTACGTATTAATCAAGTTAGAGTTAACTTGAGGTGTGTAAAAATTAGCTGGAGGCTAGTTACTACAAAGGGATTAGAGTTAATCCTTAGGATTACAAAAGAATTTATTTTGTAAGTCTGTTTGGCTCAGAGTTTTTAGTGAAGAGTTGAGCAAATCCTACTGAGGAGTAGGTCGTGGTTTTTTCACCTATTAAGGCAGGTGTTTTTCACGTAAAAATCTCTGTGTTTTTACTTTACTGCTTTTTATTATTTCGCAACAATAGTAGTTGGAACACCAAGAAGAACCAGGTTCTTATACTGAGACAACACTCGAAAATTGGGTACCACACAAAGTAACCTATCTTCTTGTGTGGTATTGAAGTCTAAGACATCAATTGGTATCGGAGCATGTTATCCTTGAAAGGCTAACACCTTGGAGAAGATCAAGATGAGTGCACCACCTTAAATTGGGAAGGTCAATCAACTGCAAGGCCATCACTCTTCAATGGCTAGTACTACTCATGGTGGAAAAATAGGATGAAGGATCACCTAATTGGAGAAGACTATGAAATCTGGGACATAGTCACTGATAGTCCTCTAACTACCATGATGAAGACTTTTGAAGGTATATATATACCAAAGACAAGAGCTGATTGCACTGCTGAGGATCTAAAGAAATGGGAGAAGAATGCAAAGGCCAAAAAGTGGTTAGTATGTGGACTAGGTCCAGACGAGTACAGCAGAATCCAAAGTTGCACCACCGCCAAAGAGATTTGGGACACCTTGCAAGTATCCTATGAAGGAACACCTCAGGTAAAAAGGTCAAGAGGTACTCTACTATACTCTCAGTATGAAAACTTCACTATGAAAGAAGGGGAGACTATTCAAGAGACGTACACAAGGTTCACGACCTTGACTAATGAACTGAAGTCTCTTGGAAGAATCATTCTTGAAGAGGACAAGTTTGAGAAGCTCCTAACAAGGCTCTTGCCTATTTCTTGGGAAAGCAAAATCACTGTTATGCCGGAATCTAAAAATATGGCAACCCTCACATTGGATGAGCTAATTGGAAACCTCATTGCCTATGAACTGAGAAGGTAGACAATGAAGGTGGATGGTCCAAAGAAGGAGAGGAGTCTAGCCCTAAGAATCACTGAGGGAGCAGATCTGGAAGATGATGAGATGGCCATGATCACCGAAAAATTCAGAAACTTTCTCATGAGGAAGAAAGGCATCTCTAAAGGAGGAAACTATAACAAAGCAAAGGCTCCAGAAAGACCAACCAACGAGGGATGCTATAAATGTGGTAAGGCTGACCATCTCATTAAAATTTGTCCTCGGTGGGAAGTAGGGTGGAAAAAGGAAAGATATGAGATAAGGAACAAGAGGAAGGAACATGTTCAACCCAAGGCAAACACAACAAAGGCTATGGTTGCTGCTTGGGGGGAAGTTTAGATGAAGAATCAGAATATAGGGAGACTAAAGATCAGGCACTCATGGCAATTGGAGAATCTGACAAGGAATCACTTGAAGAACCAAAGGTAAGTATCTCTCATCTTAAAAACAAAGGAATGTTCCTATCTAAGGAAAAAATCTCTGAGTTGCTACTTAATTTCATAGATGATTCTGAGGAAACAACCAAAGAGAAGGATCAACTATCTAAAGAATGTACAATGCTAAAAGAAAAATGCATAAACCTGGAAATCAGAGTCAGTGAATCTGAAAAGAAAAACACTGACTTGTTGAACCAGGTTCAATCTCTTGAAACTTAGATTCTAGAACTAATATCTGAAAACTTAAAGCTAAAGATAGGATCAAGTAAAAAGGTTGTTTATCATTATCATATCATGTTAGAAGAAAACATAGGACAATTAAAAGATAAGATGTATTCCAAGGATGAATAAATAAGAACTCTTAATGAAAAACTTAGCAAAGTAAACATGAATTAGATCGAACCTGTAAATGGAATAAATCCTCTAACGCCCTGATATGGCTTCAAGAGAATCATAGTAGCAACAGGAGAGGGATTGGCTTTAAAAGTCAATTGCCCAAGTGGGATCCCAAAAAGAAGTATCTCACTCTTCCTGAGAATAAAATCTGCACCCATTGTGGTGAGACTGGGCACTACAAATATGAGTGTACTGCAAAAGAGCAGGCCAGTAAAATGAGAGGTTTGTAAAAGGGAAAAAGTGGCTTCCAAATCAGGTCAGGAAAAATTTGATTCATCCATTCTCTCATAGAAAAGGACCCAAACTAGTTTGGGTTCTTAAAACAACCTTTTATTCCTTTTGTAGGTTCAAGTGAGAGGAGGCAGCCAAATTTGGTACTTGGATAGTGGCTGCTCAAAGAAATGTCTCCTTTGGAAACAGAAAGAAAGGTGAAATCATTGGGGTTGGTAAGGTAGGCAAGGATGATACATGATCTATTGAACACGTGTATCTAATAAATGGCTTGAAATATAGTCTGATCAGTGTATCAGAACTATGTGACAGAGGTAACCTGGTTTCTTTTACTTCCACAAAAAGTTTTGTGATTAACTTGCTTACTAATAACATTGTTTTGCAGGGAAAAAAGAATGAATAACATATATGTCATAGACTTGTCCACACTGTCTGAAAATGAACTCACTTGTCTAAGTGTGTTGGACAGTAATCCCCTCCTGTGGCATAAACGACTTGGTCATGCAAGTCTAACTCAACTTAACAAACTAGTCTCTAAGGACTTAGTGGTAGGACTTCCTAACAGTAAGTTCAAGGAAGAAAAAGTTTGTGAGGCATGTGCTACGGGGAAGCATGTAAGGTCCTCTTTCAAAAGTAAGAAAATGGTCAGTACCACCAGGACGTTAGAATTGGTTCATATGGATCTATGTGGTCCTATGAGAACTTTGAGTAGAGGTGGTAAGAGATATGTGATGGTTCTAGTTGATGATTTTTCAAGGTTCACTTGGACCTTATTCCTGGCATCTAAGGATGAAGAATTTGATATGTCCACCTCATTTGTCAAGAAAACTCAAAATCAATTGGGACATCAACTGGAATCAATAAGATCTGAACATGGTTATGAATTTGAGAATACTATGTTTGCTGAGTTCTGTGATAAACATGGTGTTAATCATAACTTTTCTGCTCCTAGAACCCCACAACAAAATGGGGTTGTTGAAAGGAAAAATAAAACTCTGGAAGACATGGCAAGAACCATGCTCCTATCCAGCAAAGTACCTCACAGCTTCTGGGCTGAAGCAATAAGTACTGCTTGCTACATAATCAATAGATGCATGATTAGACCTTTGGTAGAGAAAACTCCATATGAATTACTTAAAGGGAGAAATCCCAGCATATCCCACTTTAGGGCTTTTGGATACAAGTGTTTTGCACACAATAATGCCAAATATTCCCTAGGAAAATTTGACACCAGAAGTGGTGAGGGGGTATTGTTGGGATATTCATCACATAGTAAATCTTATAAAGTGTATAATAAAAAAAACTATGTGTGTAGAACAAAGTATACATGTTGTTTTTGATGAAACTAACATTCTTGCTGATAGACAAGAACCTGAAGATGAGGAGCTTGGACTAGTAAGAAGCCGTGATCAAACTGAAGCAAGCATGAAAGGTGGAATAGGTAATGGATCAGGTTCAAGTACCATAAGCATCACGACAGGGGGAACTCAACATATGGAACCTGGCCCTGATTCTGCTCTACATCAACAAGACATCATGGAATCATCTAGGAATGAACAACTGGTACTTAAGCCACACAGATATCATAGTTCTCACCCTCTTGAGAACATCATAACAGATTTGGCATCTGGAATCAAGACAAGATCATCCTTGAAAATTCTATGAGCATTTGATGCCTTTCTATCCATGATCGAACCAAAGAACATTGGGGAAGCCCTACAAGATGCTGATTGGGTAAATGCCATGCAAGAATAGCTGAATCAGTTTGAAAGAAGTCAAGTATGGAACTTAGTACCTAGGCCATTGGATAGATCTGTAATTGGCACCAAGTGGGTCTTCAGGAACAAGCTCGATGTGGATGGAACTGTTACAAGGAATAAGGCAAGATTAGTTGTTCAAGGGTATAGTCAACAAGGCGGAATTGACTATGATGAGACCTTTGCCCCTGTGGCAAGACTGGAGGCAATCTGACTTCTTATAGCATTTGCAGCACACATGGAATTCACTCTTCATCAGATGGATGTTAAGAGTGTCTTTCTAAATGACTATCTGAAGGAAGATGTATTTTTCAAGTAGCCTCTAGGTTTTGAAAGCAAGGAGTCACCGGACCACGTATACAAACTCGACAAGGATCTATACGGTCTCAAATAGGCACCTAGAGCTTTATACGAACGATTATCAAAATTCCTGCTAGAATATGGGTACAAACGAGGCAAAATTGATAGTACCTTGTTCTTACGGGAAAAGGGTAAGGATCTCCTGGTTGTAGAAATATATGTGGATGATATCATATTTGGGGCGAATTCTGAAAAATTGAGCAAGGATTTTTCTTTGCCAATGGGAAGTGAGTTTGAGATGAGTATGATAGGTGAGCTAAACTCTTCCTTAGGATTGCAAATTAAGAAAAACCCAAATGGAACAATGATCCGCCAACAAAAGTATGTGAATGAATTTCTCAAGAACTATAAAATGGAAGACTCAAAAGAAATACACCCCCATAGCTACAGCTACAAAATTAGATGTGGATGAACCTGGTTCATCTATTGATCAGAAGCTTTATAGAAGGATGATTAGGTCTCTATTGTATCTCACTGCCATCAGACCTGATATTGTGTTCAGTGTGGGATTGTGTGATAGGTTTAGGGCAAATCCAAAGGAGTCCCACTGATATATATGTGTTTGGTATTCTAAAGGTAGTAATTTCAACCTTGTAGGATATGCTGATGCTGATTATCTAGGATTCCTGGTTGACAGGAAAAGTACTTCAGGTATGGATGACTTTTTGGGTTCATGCCTTGTGTCTGGGCAACCGAGAAACAAAATTCAGTAGCCTTGTCTATTGTTGAGGCTGAATATGTGGTTGCAACCTCATGATGTGCCCAGTTGTTATGGATCAAACAACAACTCATGGACTTTGGTTATTGATGTTGGATAGATTCCTATATTTTGTGATAACACTAGTGCTATTAGTATGACGAAAAACCCAGTTCATCAAAAAAAGGACTAAGCAGATAGATGTTAGACACCATTTCCTAAGGGATAACTAAGAAAAAGAAATGATCTCACTCGAATTTTGTGGTACTGATCATCAAATTGCTGATATATTCACTAAAGAACATAGTAGGGAGCATTTTGTAACGACCCGACCGGTTGTTCCGTGAGATTTACCCCATTTCCCCAATTTCTGCATTTGTTATGTATCGTTATCTTGTTTTTGACGTATTGGGTCTGTTGTTTTGGGTCTGTAGTGGTTATAATAAGTGTTTAGGCATTTAGCCTTTTAAAAAGTAGCCTAATAGTTGAGAAAGTCAGCTGAGAGTTGACTTATTGGTAAACGACCTCGGAATACGGAATCTTTGGTTGAATAGCTTCGTTAGGTGATTTGGGACTTAGGAGTGTGTTCGGAATATTTTTTTGATGTCTATTGTAGAATTAGACTTGAATTGGCGAAATTTAGTTTTTGGCGATTTCCGGTCGGTAGTGGAAAATAAGCTATCGAGGTCGGAATGGAATTCTGAAAGTTGGAACAGTTTTGTAATGTTATTTTGGATATGTCTGCAAAATTCCAAATTAATCGGAGGTGTTGTGGTTGATTTCGGCATAGTTGGTGAACTTTTTGAAGTTTCAAAGTTCTTAGGCTTGAATTTGATGTGAATTTGGTGTTTTAGTGTTGTTTTTTGTGTTCTGAAGGCTCGATTAAGTTTGAATGATGTTATGGGATATGTTGGTATGTTTCGTTAAGGTCCCGAGGGCTTCGGGTGTGTTTCGAATGGTTAACGGACCAACTTTTGGCTTGGAATCTAGGCAGATTGTTGCTGGTGTAAGGTTCTGGTTTCCCTTTACGCGATCGTGTGACGATGTTTGCGATCGCGTAGGGTTAATTGGTGAGGCAGGATTTTTGTTAATCGTGATTGCGTGGAATGGTTTGCGATCACGTGAGTATGAGTGTTTGGTTAGTGCGATCGCGTAGTCTTGTTTGCGATCGCGTCGAGTAAAAAGGGCGCATGGGTGAGTTGAGCTTTGTTCTTCGCAATCGCGTGTAATGATATGCAATCGGGTGGGTTTAAGTCTTGATGAATCACGATCGCGTGAGGTTGTCTGTTATTGTGTAAGGTAATTTGATGGGGCACCAAGTTTGTTCATCGCGATCGCCTACCAAAGTTTGCGATCGCAGTGAAGGAATTATTTCAGCTGGGCAGAATGTTTAAAAGGCTTGGTGTGGGAATTCGGTCCTCATTTCTTCCAAGTTGCATGCGAAATTGAGAGCTTTTGAGAGGGGACTGAAGGGAAAACAAGGGAAATCATCTTGAGGTAAGAATTCCAACTCCATAACATGTTTCTATGTCAATTCTTAACTGATTAAGCCACAACAATTTCTTGAAATTTAGTTGAGATTGGGGAATAAGGGTCCATGAAAATTGATTTTTCTTTTGAGGATTTGAGTGGGCAATTGTGGTATGATTTTGGTGTTCTTGGTATGTATAGAATCGGGAGAGGACGAGGGTTCTAATGATGTAAAAAATAACGGATTCCGAGTCGTGGGGTCGGGGCTCGGGTTTTGTCGAAATTCGAGATTTTGTTTAATTTTGATAATTTTTGATTGGGTTGTGTTCCATGAGTATATTTTGATGATGTTAACTAGTTTTTGGCTAGATCGGAGCAATCGGGAGCCAGTTTGAGGAGCAAAGGCATAGCGGACTAGTGTTGTGACCCGGTAGAGGTATGTAATGTTCTTAAATTTAGTCCTGAGGGTATGGAACCCGGACTACATATTTTCCCACTGATTTTGGAATGGCGCACATTTCGGATGATGAGTATGTGGCGCGTACTATTTTTTTGGGATTGGACTAGGTCCTCTCCGCGCAACTAATGAGTTGCATATTTTCTCAAAAACTTATGTTAAATTATGTTCTAAAGATTTTGAAATATTTGGGCTATAAGCCGTGTTTGGGGCCTCGTGCCGATCTGTTTAGACCCTTTGAAGGTGTTTTACTGTTTTTTTCCTCACTACCTGTTGATGGTTTTTACTCAGCATCATTGTGCATACTGTTTTATTTTAAACTCAGCATGATTTACACCACTTGAGATTAAACTGATGTTTTGGGTCGAGTACCCTGTTTTGACTAATTCGCCCGAGGGGCTTTTCGAGTTGTTCAACCGAGTGTGGCCGAGGTCCAAGAGTGATGGTGAGGTGCTGAGTGTGGTCGAGGGCCAAGAGTGATGGTGAGGTGCTGAGTGATATTAGCGCTTGGGATGAAGGAGCCCTTCCGGATTCTGTAGACACCCTCAGTGAGCACACCGAGTGCCGAGTGACGAGTGATGGGAGGCCGAGTGATGAGTGATTGGGAGGTATAAGTGACTGTGAGGTGCTGAGGGATTATGAGGAAATGCCCGAGGGGCTGTTTATGAATCATGTTTTTGCCCGAGGGGCTACTTATGATTTCACTACATTCATTGCATACCAAATCTTTGTTTTAAAGTTACTGAAAATGTGCATTCTTTTAAGAACTTTTATTAAGTTGATTTCGAAGGCATGGTGATTTCGTACAATTATGTATACTATTGGAAAGTAAGGCTGTGTATATTGTGGTACTGATTTTGTGTGATTCCTTGCTACTTAGACCTGATTTATCTCCATTACTACTTAGTTGGCGTACTTACATTACTCCCTGTACCTCTGTGTGAAAATTCGGGAGCATAGATCGAGCATTTGCTTATACATATATCACAGCGGAGCCGAATCGTGGGGACATAGAGGTAGCTGCTCAGCGTTCACAGCATCTCAGAGTTTTGGGGATGGCAGTACTATATATATAAAACTTTATTAGATGCTCATAACATGTTGGCTCCGGGTTTTGGGGATGGCAGTACTGTATATATAAAACTTCTCTATTATGTTAAGTAAACTCTATGAATATTGTTATGAATTTCTTGAAACATAAAATGGGATTTTCAAAAGAAATTGTGAATGCGCGGTAGTCGACTAGCCTAGTTCCACGATAGGCGCCATCACGGCCGGTTAGGATTTAGGTCGTGACAGATTCGTATCAGAGCCCTAGGTTTCATAGGAAACAACGGTCATGAGCAGGTTAAGTAGAGTCTTGCGGATCGGTACGGAGACGTCTGTACTTATCTTCGAGAGGTTGCCGAACTTTTATGAAACATTCTATCTTTCTTGATCTCTTTCGTGTTGATCTATTGATTCTTGAAATCTGAACTTACGTTGTTTCATTCTATCTCTGATGGTGAGGACACGCCATGCCGATCAGGGTGACCAATCACCGGCTAGCCCCGCGCACGGTCGAGGCCGCAGCCGAGGCCGTGGTAGAGGTAGGGAGCCAGCCCGCGCAGCAGCCGGGGTAGTACCTCAGGATCCCCCTGCCGATCATGATCAGGTTCCCACCGATGGTATCCCAACGGGACATGCTCAGGCACCAGCAGTGCCAATGGTTATTCCAGAGTCTTCAGGAGGTCCTGTCTTAGATATTGCCCGTATGCACCAGTTTGGCTCAGGCCATTGCCATGTCTTCTTCTGCCACAATAGCTCAGGCCTGGGGAGGCAATCAGACTCTAGTTGTCCTGGCACCTGAGAAGGTTGCACAGGGTATTCAGGCACCGAGGACAACCCTAGCTCAGCCAGCTGCTCTAGTTCAGGATTTTGTGGTCCCAGCCATGCCTGAGGACGAGCGGCGCAGGTTGGAGAGATCCAGTTGACTTCAGCCTCCTACTTTCAGTGGTACAGAGGGCGAGGATTCCCAGGGATTTCTAGATAGGTTCCAGAGGATACTGTGCACCGTGGGTATTCTGGAGACCAGTGGGGTCTCGTTTGTTACCTTCCAGTTTACGGGCACTGCCTTTACTTGGTGATAGTCTTTTGAGAGGCATAGACCGGTTTGTTCAGCACCTCTTACCTGACAGCAGTTCTCCGAGATCTCTTTGGAGAAGTATGTTCCTCAGTCCAACAGAGATGAGCGACGTAGGCAGTTTGAGCAGTTGCGCCAGGGAGAGCTATCAGTCACTCAGTGCGAGATGGTATTTTCCTAGTTGGCCAGGCATGCTTTTGAGATTATCCCTACTGATAGGGAGAGGGTGAGGAGGTTCGTTGATGGTCTTTCTTATCAGCTTCGGTTGTTTATGACCCGAGAGAGGGTATCGGGTGCTTCATTCGAGCAGGTTGTTGACATAGCTTGAGATATCTAGCCTATTCGCCGCCAGGAGTGGGAGGAGAGATAGGCTAAGAGGCCTCGTGGTTTGAGCAGTTCTAGTAGTGCTCCCTTTAGGGGCAGTTTCAGTAGGGTAGGGGCCATTCATTCAGGCCACCTCAGTCAGGCCGCCCATCTTATAGTGGTGCATCATCGGGGAAGGGTCCCCGTGGTTTTTAGTCAGGGCGTACTTCTTTTGGTGCCCTCCCAGCTCAGAGTGCAGCTTGAGCACCTACAGTTCAGGGTTCATCTATACAGGAGTCTTCCAGTGGTCGTGCAGGTGTTAGGGGTTCCAATATGTCCCCACCTCCACCCCCGGGTAGTTGTTTCAAGTGTGGAGAGTTTGGGCACGGGTGGAGTAAGTGTCCCCGTTGTTCCGGTGGATCTTCTCAATGAAGGGGCCAGCCCTCGACTTTAGCTCCAGTCACTTCACCGCCAGCCCAGTCAGCCAGGGGTGGTGATCAGTTAGCCAAAGGCCGCCCTAGAGGGGGAGGTCGAGCAAGGGGAGGTCAGGCTCGTATGTATGCATTTCCAGTTAGGCCGGATGCTATGGCCTCAGACGCCGTGATTGCAGGTATTGTTTCAGTCTATTGCCGTGATGCATTGGCTTTATTTTACCCTGGTTCCACATATTCCTATATTTCTTCATATTTTTCCAGTTTTCTAGATATGCCCCGTAAGTCTATAGTTACCTCTGTTCATGTGTCGACTCCGGTGGGCGATACTGTTGGTGTGGACCGTTTGTATCGATCGTGCACTATATGTATTGGGGGTTTGGAGACCTGAGTGGACCTACTGTTGCTCCGCATGGTCAATTTTGATGTGATATTGGGCATGGATTGGTTATCTCCATGCCATGCTGTTCTTGATTGTCACACTAAGACTGTGAACTTAGCTATTCCGGGGTATCCGAGGGTTGAGTGGAGAGGTTGTTCCGAGTATATGCCTAGCAGGGTGATTTCTTACCTGAAGGCTCATCGCATGGTGGAGAAGGGGTGTTTATCTTATTTGGCCTTTGTGAGAGATGTCGGCAGTGAGACTCCCGCTATTGATTCAGTTCGTGTTGTCCGTGACTTTCCGGATGTGTTTCCTGTAGACCTACCAGGCATGCCACCTGATAGGGATATTGATTTTGGTATTGATCTGGTTCCAGACACTCAGCCTATTTCTATTACACCATAACCTATGGCACCAACGGAGCTAAAGGAATTGAAGGAGCAGCTTCAGGAGCTCCTGGATAAGGAGTTCATTCGGCCTAGTGTGTCACCTTGGGGTTCACCAGTGTTGTTCGTTAAGAAAAAGGATGGGTCCATGCGTATGTGTATCATACATATATCGCAGCAGAGACGGATCGTGGGGACATAGAGGTAGCCGCTCAGCGTTCGCAGCATCTCAGCTTTCCATTCCTATTGTATTTATCTTTGATTCGGAATTTTGTATCTTAATACTTTATATTGACTTATTTCATTAGATGCTCATGACATGTTGGCTCCAGGTTTTGGGAATGGAAGTACTGTATATATAAAACTTGTATGTTATGTTAAGTAAACTCTCTGAATATTGTTATGAATTGCTTGAAACTTGAAATGGGACTTTCAAAAGAAATTGTGAACGCGCGGTAGTCGGCTAGCCTAGTTCCACGATAGGCGCCATCCCGACCGGTTAGGATTTGGGGATGTGACACATTTTGAGAGAAACATGTTGGAATTAGGGATGATTAAGATCACTTGATTTAAGAGAAAGAAATTTCTTTTATATATATAAATTTTTAGCTAGAAAATTTTAATTAGGTACTTAATCAGATTAATAATTGCTCAGCATCATATCTTTATTTCCATAATGTTGTGCAATGTATTAATATGATTCCCAGGATACTAATATTGTTTATCTATATTTGTAAATTGAGGCAATTTAAAGATTTCAAACAGGATGAACCTGGTTCATCTATGCTGATTCATCTGACTGACAAGGTACGTACTTTTCTCCATATAGTAATTCAATTACAGTCACACATGAGCAGAAGTCTATCTATAATTGGTATATTCCTAAGTCTTTGTACTAATCCATAAATGAACCCATTCCAAGGAGTCACATCAACACTCAATTATCCTAGAAATATGGAACTCTTAACCGTCAAATCAATGACACTCCTACAACCATTAGACTTCCACTTGAATAAATTTTTACTCCATTGTCAAATTAATGGCCATATGTTATAAAAGGTATCATTACTCCTCTTTTCATAAAGCTTCCTTCAAACCAAGTTTAACTCATATTACACTACCCAAAACATGCAAAACACGTCCTTTCCTCTTAACAAAGCATAAAAATGTCTTCACCTCCACCAGCTTCCTCATCTAATTCCTTACCTAATCGTGATTACGATGGAGGAAATTCTGAATCTTTCTCCAATTCTCCATCTGTTTACAGCTCCGAATCACTAGAAATTACACCATCCCCAAAAATACACCCGTTCTTGAACCCACTCCAAACCCTACTCTTGCCCCCAAGAATCGTCATGTTAAAGATCTTACCCGGAAATTTCTTGCTTCTGAGGATAGAGAAAAACTCTTGGAGGACCTTATTAAAGCAGAAAAAGGTACTAAGTCAGATTCATCCAACGAGTCCTTTAAATCAGCTAATGAGGAAGAACCACCTAGTTTAACCAGTTCTAAAAAAGGTAATCTTGAAATTGATTATGAATTCACTTATATTGATAAACGATTCGTGATGGTAGGGTCTTTTGTTGATGTCGAAATACCTGGAAGAAAGAAGGGTGGGAGAAAAGAAAGAATTCTTGAGAGAGAGGGAGAAGAAGATATGAGGGGATCTAGGGAGGATGGTTCCACCCTGGTCATATGTGGCCCCATTCCTGAAACTATGGGAGAAGAAGTCACTGATTTAGGGGGAAACATAGTAGAGGATGTTGCAGCAGATCTTGCAAGTCTGGAGAAAGATACTGATGAACCTGGTTCATCGGGGGAAGAAACATTGGCTGAAAGGTTTAGAAAACTGGGGGTCTTATTAACCCAAGAGAAGGAGGAGTCATAAACCCATGAAGGCAACTCACCCAGTTCCTTCAAGGAAAAGGAAAATTTCTGAAGTTGTTGATGTTTCTACTCCAAAAGTTAGAGCTACTCGTAGCACTGTGAGCGAAGAAGAAGAGAAATTAGAAAAGGCTCAGAAAGAGAGCAAGTAGAGTCACCTGTTGAGGCTATTTAGATTGAAGAGACTGGGTTGTACCTGGTCCAACAGGAGGAGCAACCTGCTCCAGGTGTTGCTGAGTCACCAAAACCCACAAAGGCTAAGGCTTATTCAAAGAAGTCATTTAGGATGTCTGTCGCACCAACAAGATCTGTTAAGAAGACCAAGGCCAAGCCAAAGAGAGTGAAAGTTGTTTATGATGATGATGCAGACTGGAGTGGAGAAGAGGAGAAGGAAATTGGAGTGGTGACTGACAAAGTTACCATGTTTGGAAAAAGAACAATACTAAAGGGTAAGCTGGTGAAGGATTTAGAGGAGCCTGGTATGTAATATCTAATGGAAACTCTGGAGAAGCAAGGCTGGAAGGATCTGGTCCTTCGCATGGAAGGCATGCTGGCAAGAGCTAAGTTGATAGAGTTTATGGGGAATGCAAGTGTCAAGGAAGGCAGGGTCACGTCTATGGTCAAAGGAATTGAGGTTTCCATTGATGTCAAAGAACTGGGTGTTATTCTTAACATACCAGCTGAAGGCTATGAGGACTATACAAGTTAGAGATAGCCTCAGCACTCGACATCACCAGGTTTAGTGATGGTGAGAAGGAGATTGAACCCATGCTGGTTTACAAGAGTGAGATGAAGCCTGAGCACAAGCTACTCTTTGAGTTCGTCATCAAGTTCCTACTGTCTATACAAGAAAGAAGGCACATGGTAAAGTATATGGATCTTACATTGATAGAATGATCGTACAGGGGAAAGCAAATTAATTGGCCAGATTTTATCATCTAACTCCTTGAAAGAGTGATGAACGGAACCAAGGCACACGCAATTCCTTATGGCTTCATTCTGACAGCAGTGCTTGCACATTTTGGGGTTCTAGTAAAGAAGGCTGAGATGACTACTGCCAAAGATTATTTTGGGAAGGAAACTTTGCTTACATGTGACTGCAATGTCAATGTTCCTGTGGATGAACCTGGTTCATCTAGGAAGCAACCAGTCAACAACAATTTTAGAACTTTGGTGCAAGAAAACGAGATTAAGGATATGGAAATCCTTCGCTAGAAGTCTCGTGTGATTGAGGTTGAAGAAGAGAGAGATGCTCTTAGAGCTGAATTAGCAAAGGAGAAAGAAAGGAACGAGGGTGTTCTTTAGTAGATGTTGTATCTCCTACAACCCTAGTCCACAACCTCCACTGCACATTCCAATCCTTAGGCTTCTCAGAGATTCCATAACCCATCTTAAGACTAGTTATCAGTTTCAGTTCATTTTAATTTTTTTGCTCATGGTTGGTTGTTTTTGTTTTTCTGTGTGGTGGTTGATTATGGTTACTTATCAATGAATTTTACTTTTAGTTATTGACTTGTCTCAATTTTTGAGTTAGCTAACATATATTGGTTTCTTGTGTTGATTAATCATGCTTTGCACCTGCAGTTGCCTCAATGACCATGCGTAATATTTAATAAAACTGGTAAGTAATCATTTTGCAAACTTTTTGATGATGCCAAAAGGGGGAAGTTAGTTTGTGCTGAACTTTTCAAAAATATTTTTAAAGGTTAAAGTGATATTTATAACCTAATGAACCTAGATTCTCTATGATTACTGCTTAAAACCATACAAGTGCTTTGAAGTGTATACAAGATTAAGCATAGAGTTTGTCATCATAAAAAAGGGGGAATTTGTTGACCCATGTCACTGCATAATTTTGAGGATTAATAAAAAGCTTACCAGTTTAACCATGTCCATTAGAGCACACATCTTGAACTAACTAGCTGGCACATGAACCGTACATGCTTAGGAAATGTTTTGAATATGAAATATCAATGAATCAAGAGATTGTCTCGTAATGCGAAAAGGTTGCAAACTGATCTGATTAATTGAATTCGAATTCAGCAAGGAAAGTAACAAAAGAAAGTAAGTTGAGTTTGATTCGAATTGGTCCACCTAGGTAGAGTTGAACTGGAATTGGAAGACAAGCTCAACGACTGACTCTATAAATACTTGATGTATGTTTGATGGAATTCAAGACGCAGAAAGCTGAAGTGAATCAAAGTCTGAAAGAAAAATTCCCAGAGTTATTTGTGCTAGCAGAATCATTGTGCGATGCAAAGGCTACAATTCAACTAGAAGAACCAGTTCTATCTCATTGATTAGTGAGTCTAGTTCATTGTAGTACGATTTTTTCATATTGTATCTTTCATCTTTCATAGAAGAAATTGTAATAGGTACGTATTGATCAAGTTAGAGTTAATTTGAGGTGTGTAGAAATTAGCTAGAGGCTAGTTATTACAAAGGGATTAGAGTTAATCCTTAGGATTACAAAAGAGTTTATTTTTTAAGTCTGTTTGGCTCAGAGTTTTTAGTGAAGAGTTCAGTAAATCCTACTGAGGAGTAGGACGTTGTTTTTCACCTTTTGAGCCAGGTGTTTTCCACGTAAAAATCTCAGCGTTTTTACTTTACTACTGTTGATACCCATTTTTTCCTCAAATTGTTTTCAAACTTGCATATAAGCCCTTAAAATTACTCTTTGTAATAATGAATGTTTTTCCCATTTTCCATATTTTTATTAAATTATGTTCCTGTTTATTTTAATATTTCATATCTAAATAATTCATAAATTATGCTAGAAATAATTTAAAAATATTTCGCTGCTCAGTATGTTATTTACAATTTAATTTTTTATCTAATGAAACTAAATTATTTCACAAATTAGCCAATTGGGTCTCAATTAATTTCATTACAATAATTTTACAATTATTGACCAATTGAACATTTTATGTTATTTTAATGCGAAACTTATGCAACTTTTTCACCTAATATTAGTTAATTACTGTAATGTTACCTATTTTAACTTAATTTTATTTTTTTATAATTATTGGCTATTTTAATTAATTAATTATCTATTTTTATTGGGTATTTAACATATAGCCACATCTATTTTAATTTTAGCCACATTTCAACCCAATTTATCCAAACCCATAACCCAAATTCGATCCAGCCCAATCCAAAATTTAACCCGCCCCCACTTCTGATTAAATCTGAGCCGTTGATCAATTGAGATCAACGGCCTAGATTATTTCTTTCTATAATTAACCTTCCAACTACCCCCCCCCCTCCCCGACCCTTTACTTTTCGAGACTGTCTCTCTCTATTCTCGTCTCTTTCTCTCCTACTTCTCTCTAGAACCATCTGCTTCACCTCCTTCTCCGATAAAGTTCATCTCCTCTCCGGCCACCTCCAACCGCCATCCTTTCGACCACCAGCCTCCATGACGCCTCTTTTCTCCGGTTACTTCATCTCTGAAGCCTTCAATGTTTCCGACCATGCCAAATGGTTACTGGGGTTCCTGCTTGGGTGTCTTTTCCGACTCTCTCCTGTGGGGTTTTGACACGATTATTCCATAACCACCACTATCCCTGAGTTTCACGGCATGTTATTCTACTCTCTCTGGTTTCTTACAAAAACCTAATTTTGAACCTTCCGATCTTTTTTTCTTTAAAAATCTCTCAGTCCTAAATGATTTCTCATCTTTTTATAACTAGGGTTTTAAAATCCTTTACAAAAATAGTTTCTTTCTAATTTCTTATTATTATTTCGTGATTTTATTATGTTTGAGCATTATTGAAACCGTTCTCCTTTAGTTTGAGTCATTTTTGTTAAAACCCCTAAATTTCTAGGTTGAATCTATGAGTCCGAGTATTGTTGCAATATTGTTAACCTGTCCTAGCATGACTATTGTGCTTGTGTGTATATTCTATGTGGGCTCGTGATATTTTGCTCTAAATGATGTTAGGTTTTTTGATTCCTTGTCATCTTTGCCAAAAACATGCTTGTCTGGCTGATTCCTTTAATTATTTGCTACGAATCCCTAATTAAGTGATTAGGGATTCTGATGTTTGCTATGTGTTCTTCTAGTATCGTTTTACTATTTTGAATCTATGTGATTAGTGCTTTGTTGGTATTCTTTACTGATTCCTAGTTTTCCTTAAATTTGTGATATTTTCCTTTGACTGACACAGGTTCCCTGTGATTTGAATCTCACTCGAGATTTCCTTGACTTACTTATAGAATTAAATTATATTATACCTTATGTCTATGAATAAATATGCAGTCGAATTAATTAATATACACTTTCCTTAATTGGTATATTCTGTACCTAGTCCTAATCGCATGCTCTATTCTATACTATTCCTTATATGATTAAATCAGCTTCTCAGCTGATTCGTTTCCTTATTTACTGCCTTTTAATACTGATTTGAACTCGACTCCTTCATTTAAGGGAGTATCTTTGGTGATTTTAAACTAATTGATTCCGAATCCTCTTAATTACTACTTGACTTTGATTTTTACCTTATTTACGAATTGCTTTTCAACTATATATACTCATTCTCTTTCATTGTAAAGACAATCATCAATACTATTCTTTGTGCTCTCTCTCTTGTGCTAGAACTCTCTCATTTCTCTTTACTTTATGACTGTTCTCTCTACTCCTGTCTATTGTTAGCCGGTTGAAAGCCAAGGCTAACATTGTATTCTCACTTTGCTTTTGCATTCTACTTTGCTCTCTCATCATAGGTATGTTCTAGTCTCAAATCAATGTGCTTATTATTGTTTTAGTTTGTTATCTTCCTGATTTTCTTCTACTTATGCTTCTACTACTCAACATGCAATTGAATCCTTTGTTTATCTGTTAGAACCCATCATGCTTTATCTCTTTTTGACATACATACTGATTTAGTGATACTCATATGACTATTGTTTACTCCTAATTTTTACCAGTTATAACTTTATTCTGTTGTTGTCTATTATCATGTCTAAACTTTGCCATTTCTCGGTCCCCTGAACCTCTTTGATTTTTATAATTATGCTTAAATGAGTTTCTCAAGTCTATGGATCTCCTTTTTATTATGTGATCTACTTGTCCCCTTACCCCATTATCCTTGTGTGCAATTCTACACTGTTGAACTTTTTTTTTTTTTTTTTTTTTTTTGTGATTAATACTTCAATTGTTTTTCAAAAGCTAATCTTTCAAAAAAACTCTCAAGTTTTTGTATACTCTGTTCAACTACAAACTTTTCTCCCCTTCTAGCACATTTCACTACACTTAGAAATTTAGGTTCTACCCTCTTCGTGTGAACACTGCCTTGGGTACCTCTGAGTACCCATTGAACTCTGACACACAAGGATGGTAATTCCACACTGCACTTGGTCAATCTTGGTAACTATGTTTCGGTGCTGGTATTGGCCAGGGATCCATTGGGGCCCTAGGGAGATTTGCCGCACCTGGACCATGAAAGGCTGTGAAACTCGAAAGGATTGAGGTTGGGAGATATGGGCCTGATTGAAGGCTCCCTATAGAAGTAGCTTCTTATTGTCCTTTCAGTAACGTAATTTATTATTCCTGGTTTGTAATAATATGTAAATAAATATTTGGGGCTGGATACTAATTATGGGAGTGGATTATGCATGCTTAGATAGTTATGGGTAGAAATCTTGACTATATAATTTATTCACCTATGTGTGCAATAGTATCATGCTTAGGACATGCATACCATACATTAGAAACCCTTTTTAGGTTCTTTACTTCAGCATCTCTGCTATTCTCAGGTTTATTTTAGAAATCCTGCTCACAACTAATAACTATGATAAAATATGTCGTAATGATACTACTCCTGCATTTACATCTAGAAATAATGCTTCATGACTCATAATCAATGTGTGCATAATCAGTACGGATGCATAAGGAAACCTTAAGCCTAATACTTATTAAAACCAAAATCAACTAGTTTATGTCTTTCCTGTATTATTAGGTGGTCTTTAAAACCAATCAGTCCTTTTTCTGAAATCCCTGAAACTTTGCTTTTTGTTACCATCCTCAACTCATGGTATGCTATAAATTGCTGAATTTTTAAAACTAGTCACCCTTTTTCGAAATACATACAAATCATTCTATTTATTTAAGTCCATGCTCTGCTTTCAAAATTACTGGTTTCTGAAATTATTCATTCATTTTTTTACTAAAATTCATCTAAACCTCTTACTACTCCTCTGTTTTTGAACTACTAGATTTCAAAAATCAGTCACTCCTTTCTGCAAATCTCTCTGTTTATTTTAAATCTTGGTCTGTCTTCAAACTACTGTGTTTTACTCCTACTTTATTACTGAGTTATTTTCAAAATATTCCCTTTGCTAACAGCTCGTTGAAACCTGCTGTTTTAACGCACAATCTCATGTTTTAAGTTCTGACCTTGAGACCCTTATTGTGTTTGAGACGTGCTATTTATGTGTTTATTTGTGGAGGGATATATGAGCCCCCTGTCTGCCTATGTGGATCCTTTATGTGCAAGTCCTAACTTTTTTTCTACTTGTCGCCTAGGGTTTATCCTTTAAAACTTAAGGGTTCAGCCTAGTACCCACCTTGTAGGATTAGTAGTCCTAAACACCCTCCAGGACATATAGTATGGGACGGGTAATAGCACGCAATAAGATTTCGTGACCAGCACGCGCTTCTAACCTCTACGGGGTGGAAAGGGTAGAATACGGATATTCCCTAGGCTTACACCATTACAGGTTGTCTTGTGAATTTGGACCTTCGAATTTCTGTTTAAATGTTTATACCATTTCCTATTCCCGTTATGTGCTGTTAAGTGTTTAATTTCACAAGTATTTATTTCGTCTGAACAAAATTGACGTATCTTCATGTTTTCTTTGTAACTGCTTTCAATTATAACTGCCGTATTTCCTTTCTTTACTTCTTTCCTCAATGTGAAAATACATGCCTAATTGTTTAAACGTTATTTATTGCATATCATGCTCTGCACTCAAATTCCACTCGTGCCAAACAAAATCCTATATCAACGCTTACAATGAGTGGTTGCGCTATTCAAATATTATTACCCCTAAATTCGAAAAGGCGTATTTGCGGTAAAACTAGTCGATCAGCAGTGCAGTCGACATTTCTGTGCCTTCCCCCTTGAGTCGTCCACTCGAGGGTACCAGTCTAAAACCCTATAGAAACCTTATTGTATTGTATGTCGCATGCCTCATGGTCAAACCTAGACAAGATAATGTGTTGTCTGCAAAACAGCCTTTAAGATAGACTTGTCCAAAGTCCATTGGGTTTCCCTGCAACCCAAACGGACGCCTTCACGTTCTTTGCATTTATTTGGAGAAATAAATGTTCATGCTAATTATTGATGTTAAATAGTCGAGTCTGGTGCGGGTAAAGGCCTAACCTGTTTGTTTTGCAGTAATGAGGCACGAGGTCCCCAGATTCGGCATGATCACCACTATTCACACCAAACTACTAAACTGGTGGAAGGATCTTCACTCTTGTGACAAAACAGTCGTCAGAAAACACATGGGTAACCTGCCCTCTCTTCTGGACATTCAACCTAATAACATGATGATAAAAGTTGGTACATTGTTCTGGTACTGTGATCGTTCGATCTTTAACTTTGGAAACAATGAGATGACACCATTCCTAGTGGAAATAAGAGGGTTAGCCGGTTTAGCTTTGGAATCTACAGGGTTAGTGATGCCTGAAATGTTCGAGAGATATGGTCGTAACCAGTCTTACCGCACTTATCAGGAAATGTTCGCCCTTACTTCTCTGGGGCACATTCACTGCCGGGTATTCGTCTTTATAGTATGTTTCTTGGGTCTGATGGTGTTTTCGACAAAGAAAGAAAAAATGCACACTAGGTTGGCTATGCTTACCAAGACTCTGGCGGAAGGGATTGACGGGCAGGACTTCAGTATCATCCCAATGATCATTGCTGACATGTACCGAGCCTTGGAAAAGTGTCAACAAGGGGCAAAATATTTCGAGGGTTGCAATCTGTTACTCAAACTATGGCTCACTGAGCATTTGAAAAAGGGAGACTACCATCAGGACATGCATAGGAGAATTTGAGATGATCATATTGCTTTCCATCATCCAAAGTGTATGAACTACATCCCCGACATGTTTGCTCAGCCGGAAAACGCCAATGGATGGGCCGAGTTGCTAGGAAACTTTACAGAGGATCAGATTCAGTTGATGTTTGAGTGGTTCCCAACCGACGAGTTCATCATCCGAACTCGAGACACCCTATTCTGATATTGATTTGTCTAAGAGGGACATATCCTAGTGTCCTGATACGAGTCATGAGGCAGGCAGGAAGGAAGCAAGTTGTACCATGGGTCGAGAAGATGAGTCATCTCAGTGCAGATTTCCAAAACGACGACATCCCTTATAAGTGCGAAGCTCGGCATTTGTGGCACTGCAAGATTCGGTTAGAAAAGGACACTATTGAACCCGACATGTATCATGTTGGTTACTCTCCTTATTATCTGGGATGGTTGGAAGATAACCGGGGTGGAAGTATCAAGCCAGGGTTTGCTCAAGGCCACAGGGTCATAGATGAGAAGGCCAAGGCAACGACTAGACTCAACCAGTTGCACAAGAGTCTCCGTGATTGTAAAGAAGATCATCACAAAATACATGAGGCCAACAAGAAGCTAATAGAGGAATGAAAAGACATGGCTATCACCACCACCCAGAGGCGGACACACTTGGAGCGAGGCATAGTCGACTTAGAGGAGAAGTTCATTAGGAGGATCGAGACCTGTTAGAAGAACGATGGAGCTGAAGGAGGAATTCTAGCTAGGACCTACTTGTTGGTGGGTCTCCGCAAGATGGGGAAGCTGATCAAGGCGAGCGGAGACGCCGAGTCTAGGGAAGGTCCTTCTGGGATCAAGTATTTAGGATTGTCTTTACTTTGCCTTCTGATGTAATAAGGCCCCTGGCCATTAGTGACATTTTATATTTTTCGCATTCTCAGAGTCGTGTTGGATTTGTCTATTTTATTATCAATAAAATGAGGCATTTAGAATGTTATGTTCTCCAAATCAATTTGTCGCTAGGCCTACCTCGGGCACAAAGAGGTCCCCAACTAAGGAAACACTTCATATTTCCGCCTTATGTGTTTAAATACTGCAATATTTTTTTAGGATCCTCACTAACTTCATTACTTTTTAGTTTTTTTGTTTTCTTTATTTATTATTCCCCTCCCCAAAGGTTGGTGCGTGTATTCTGGCATCATCCGCCTACCACACAAGATAAAAGGGCCCTCCTCTTACTCCTCCTTCTAATCCTCCCAAAGGAAAAAGAAAGGGTAAAACTAAGATGGCAGAGGCAAGCGGTGTCAGAAAAGCCAACAATGATGAACAGGTTGGGATCACTGATGGTCGGAGTATTCAGGTTCTGCAAGAGGGTGTGTCTCTACTGGAGAAGAAGTTGCTGAAGTTCCAAGAGGAACTTGACCAAGTCAAGAATTTGGCTCACCTATCACTTTCCCTCAATGTTGCGGATGTCCACTTCCCAAATGCTCCAAACCCCACTTTACCACAAAACACGCCTAAAAGACCGAATCACCCCAAAGACCAAGTCCCTCCAGCACAATGCAATGCCTGTCACCATGACACTCCACCTCTCCAGGAAAAGACAAATAACCACTTCCAGGCCTACAATAATCCCATTTATGTGGAAATCGTGGCTCATTCCACACCATACACCCCTGAGTCTGACGAGAAGGATAGGCTCATTAGGAATTTGGCCGAGGAACTCAAGAAGTTCACCAATCGAGTTCAGGGCGTCGAAGTACTTAGAGGGATTGAGGAGCAGAACTATGAAGATCTTTGCATACAGCCTGATGTCAAATTGCCCGAGTGGTACAAACCTCCTAAGTTCGAGATATTCGATGGTACTGGTGATCGAAGAGTCCCTTTGAGAACTTACTGCGACAAATTGGTTGGTTGTGACGAACCAAAGGGTCATCACCTATGTTGTCACCCATTCCATGCTTTCGAGGCCTTGAAAACCTCATTTGTATTTGCCTCGATTAGTATGCGCAGTCCGGGCGCGTAGCCGGATATCTTAAATATGAGATTCTGTAAAAATGCAAAGATTTGATATTAAAAAAAATGAATAACTTTGACTTCGGTTAAATTTTGGGTAAACAGGCCCAGACACTTGATTTGACGGTCCCAGAGGTTCTGTAGAAAAATATGGGACTTGTGCGTATGCCTGTAATCGAATTCCGAGGTCTCAAGCCCGAGAAATGAATTTTTTAGTAAAATTGTTTTCTAAAAATACTTAAGGAATTTGAAAGTGAAATCAGACTAGAAAGTGATGGTATCGAGCCCGTATTTTGATTCCAGCGCCCGGTACAGGTCTTATATATGGTTTAAGTCCTTACTGTAAGGTTTGCTTGAAAACGGATTTCGTTTGGCTTGTTTCGGACTTAAAATGAAAAAATTGATGTGTTTATGAAATTTGATAGAATTTATGGATTTTGAGACTTAATTCGATGCATATGATGTTATTTTGTCGATTTGATCGCACAGATCAGTTCATGGGATGTTTTGAGGTAGTGTGTATATTTCGTTTTGAGCCCCGAGGGCTCGAGTGAGTTTTGGATAGGCCTCAGACTTCATTTTTTGGCCTTGGAGAGCTGCTAGTATGGCTGTTCTGCAGGCCATGGCAAATGAGAACAATGCCATCGTAAATGCGAAGCCATGCCTGGGAAGGCATGTTCGCAAATGCGAAGCCATGCCTGGGAAGGCATGTTCGCAAATGCGAACCATGCCATCGCAAATGCGAACAATTCCATCGCAAATGCGAAGCCTCCCCTTCTGCACAGTGTTCGCAAATGCAAACTGTGCTTCGCAATTTCCAGGTAAGGGGTTTTCGACATTGTGAACCCCTGTTCGCATTTGCGAAGCCAAACAGTGGCCTGCAATGCACTTAAACCACAATTTTGACTCCATTTTTATTTTTCTCAAACTCAAACTCATTTGGGAGATTTTTCAAGAACAAGACTTCTTCCAAATCAATTGTATGTTTGTTTTTACTCAATTCTTTCAATCATTAACATCTTTTAACATGTTTTCAACTTAAAATCAAAGATTTCCATGGGTGTTTTGGGTAGAACTTAGGTTTTTTAATGAATTGGGGTTTGAGTGGGTGATTGACCTCCGATTAGAGAGAGTCTTATATGGCTGGACTCATGAGAGTACGAGGGTTTTGAAAATGTGAAATTTATCAGATTCTAAGGTGCTGGCCTGAGGGGCATTTTGGTCATTTCACCTAATTTTGCGCGTAACCTTGAATTTAATAGTAGAATCAATTGCATGAGATGTTATTTACGTTATGAAATTTATTTGAATAGATTCGGGCTATTTGGAGTCGGATATTCGTGGCAAACGTGTGATTTCAAGTTTATTTTTTAGCCGATTCGAGGTAAGTGGCTAGTCTAACTTTGTGTGGGGGACCTTTCCCCTTAGGATATGATGTGTGGTAATTGAATGCCTTGTACGTGAGGTGACGAGCGTGTACTTGTGCTAATTGTTGTAAATCCGGTTTTACTTTAAATATTTAAACTGAGTTCCTTTCTTACCCATTTTACTCTACTTGCAATCATAGTCTATGTTAGCTTAGAAAGGCATGCCTAGCTTCCCCTATCTACCTGTTTGCTTAGATTGCTTTAAATTGTACTACGTGAAGTATGTTGGGATAGAGTTACTTGTTGCCTTGTATGTTTGCTCTTTAAATCTGAATGTCTTCTTGTTGTGGTTGCATATTTACTTTGGGACTACGGGACGGTATACCGGGATATCTCCCTGCATATATAATTTAGGACTACGGGACGGTATCCTGGCCCTGCTGGAAACCCTCGCCTTCGGCTCCATACTGAAAAGGCGCCATGTGATGATGCATCAAATAGATGCAAGGGTGATCCCCCTACATATTTACTTTGGGACTATGGGACGGTATCCTAGGAGAGCCCCCTGCACTATGATAGTTGGACTATGGGATGGTATCCCGGAAGATCCTTTGGATATACATATAATGGGCTACGGGACGGTATCCCGGATGATCCTTTTGATATACATGTAATGGGCTACGGGACGGTATCCCGAAGATTCTTTGGATATACATATAATGGACTACGGGACCGTATCCCGAAAGATCCTTTAGATATACATATAATGGACTACGGGACGGTATCCTGGAAGATCCTTTGGATATACAAATAATGGACTACGGAATTGTATCCCGGAAGATTCTTTGGATATCCATATAATGGACTATAGGACGGTATCCTAGATGATCCTTTGGATATACATGATGGACTACGGGACGGTATCCCAGAATATCCTTGGGATATACATGATGGACTGCGGGACGGTATCCCAGGAGATCCTTTGGATATACATATGACGGACTACGGGACGGTATCCCGGGAGATCCACTAGACATTTGAGAAAAGGACTACATGACGGTATCCAGGTAGATCCTCTTTGTTACCATTGTTATTCTGCTGTACATATTCCGGGTTTACTCTATTCCTGTGCTTAGTTATTGCCTTGTTTGACCTGTCTTATTTCACTGTTGTGCTCATTATTATCGCCTGTTTTCATACTGTAAATTCCTATTAATTTGTTTGATCTCAGTAGGGCCCTGACCTTCCTCGTCACTACCCCACCGAGGTTAGGCTTGGCACTTACTGAGTACCGCTGTGGTGTACTCATGCCCTTTCACGTGCATGTTTTTCATGTGCTGATCCAGGTATCTACGCTCAGGCGCACTATCCCCGAGGTTGAGAGATACATTAGAGACTTCGAGGTACATCATCTGCGTCCGCAGACCAGGAGTCTCTATCTTATTCCAGCTTTTTATGAAAAGTTCTTATCCTTCCTTACAGTTGTATAGATATTCTGGAGTTAGAGCCCTGTGTTATATTATGTTAGCCTGTGGTTCCCGTGAGTTTTCGGGTTTTGGGGTGATGTTGTAGACTTCCGTATTATTTTTGTATTGTATATGTCAAGTGGCATTTCTATACAGTCTTTCCTTTTGAGATTGCTCAGTTTTTATTTACTTATTTCCACAATTATGTTGTTATTCCGCATTGTTAGGCTTACCTAGTCATAGGGACTAGGTACTGTCATGACATATTTACGGACGGCAAACTGGGGTCGTGACATTGGCATGGGCAAAGTTGAAAGAATCCGTATGAAACTCTTCATGAGGAGTTTGAAAGGAGATGCACTGTCCTGGTACATCTGCCAGGATCCAAAGAAATGGACTAGTTAGGTAAGCATGCCAATAGACTTCATGGATCGATTCAGGTTCAACACAGAGAATGCTCCAGATGTATTCTACATACAAATTTTAAAGAAGAAGCCAACGGAGACCTTTCGCGAGTATGCTACTTGTTGGAGGTCAGAAGCTGCCTAGGTTAGGCCAGCCTTAGAAAAGGAACAAAGGAAAAAATTCTTTGTACGAGCTCAGGATCCTCAATATTACAAGCGGCTGATGATGGTCGAAGGTCACAGGTTCTCTAACATTATCAAATTGGGAGAGCGAATAGAAGAAGGCATCAAAAGCGGTATGGTTACCAACTTTGAAGCTTTACATGATACAAACAAAGCTCTACATTCTGGTGGTGTGTCCATAAAGAATGATGTGGGAGCCGTGATGGTTGCACAACAATCCAAGTCCCCACCCAAATATCTAGTATACCCAACACCCTCATTCACATACCAACCAGCTCCAAGTTACCAAGCACATTCACCTAAATACCAAGCACCCTCA
Source organism: Nicotiana paniculata (assembly GCA_005239505.1). Classification (NCBI taxonomy): domain Eukaryota; kingdom Viridiplantae; phylum Streptophyta; class Magnoliopsida; order Solanales; family Solanaceae; genus Nicotiana; species Nicotiana paniculata. The sequence goes on from ML359302.1 coordinate 98,515, forward strand.
CCCGCATATCAAACTCCACCACCCACATATCAGCCTACCTCGCCCAAATACTCCCAACTAGCCACCGTTTACAATTCCTACAATTCCCAATTCACACTACCAATCACCACCTACTCGTCAAAACTTCCCAAGACCTCGCCCTAACTTTGACCGTCACCCTCCAAAACAGTATACTACCACAGCTGAGCCCATTGATAAACTGTATGAAAGACTCAAAACCGCTGGTTAAGTCAAACCCATTCCTACTGCCACCCTTGAGAACCCTTCTCAATGGATCAACCCAAACAAATCCTGTGCTTACCACTTTGGCATGAAGGGACACACCACCGAGGAATGCCGTTCCTTGAAAGACAAGACACAAACCCTCATAGAGAAAAAGATCATTGTAGCCAAAGACCTTGCTCCTAATGTTCGAGATGTTCGATGGTACTGGTGATCGAAGAGTCCATTTGAGAACTTACTGCGACAAATTGGTTGGTTGTGACGGCCCAAAGGGTCATCACCTATGTTGTCACCCATTCCGTGCTTCTGAGGCCTTGAAAACCTCATTTGTATTTGCCTCGATTAGTGTGCGCAGTCCGGGTGCGTAGCCGGACAGCTTAAATACGAGATTCTTTAAAAATGCTAAGGTTTGATATTAAAAAAATGAATAACTTTGACTTCGGTGAACATTTTGGGTAAACGGGCCCGGACACGTGATTTGACGGTCCCGGAGGTTCAGTAGAAAAATATAGGACTTATGCGTATGCCCGGAATCAAATTCCGAGGTCTCAAGCCCGGGAAATGAATTTTTGAGTAAAATTGTTTCTGAAAATATTTAAGGAATTTGAAAGTGAAATCTTACTAGAAAGTGATGCTACCGGGCCTGTATTTTTGTTCCGGCCCCCGGTACAGGTCTTATATATGGTTTAAGTCCTTCCTGTAAGGTTTGCTTGAAAACGGATTTCGTTTGGCGTGTTTCGGACTTAAAATGAAAATTTTGATGTGTTTATGAAGTTTGATAGAATTCATGGATTTTGAGACTTAATTCGGTGCATATGATGTTATTTTGGAGATTTGAGTGCACGGATAAGTTCATGGGATGTTTTGAGGTAGTGTGTATATATCGTTTGGAGCCCCGAGGGCTCGGGTGAGTTCGAGATAAGCCACGCACTTCATTTTTTGGCCTTGGAGATCTGCTAGTGTGGTTGTTCTGCAGGCCATCGCAAATGCGAAGCGATGCCTGGGCAGGCATGTTCGCAAATGCGAAGCCTCCCCTTCTGCACAGTGTTCGCAAATGCGAATTGTGCTTCACCATTTCCTGGTCAGGCGTTTCGACATTGGTAAGCGTTGTTCGCATTTGCAAAGCCAACCAGTGGCCTGCAATGCACTTAAACCGAACTCATTTTTATTTTTCTCAAACTCAAACTCATTTGGGAGATTTTTCAAGAACAAGACTTCTTCCAGATCAATTATAAGTTGGTTTTTACTCAATTCTTTCAATCATTAACATGTTTGCGGAAAATATTGACCTCCGATTAGAGAGAGTCTTATATGGCTGGACTCGTGAGAGTACGAGGGTTCGGAAAATATGAAATTTATCCGATTTCGAGGTGCTGGCCTAAGGGGTATTTTGGTCATTTCACCTAATTTCGTGTCGTAACCTTGACTTTAATAGTAGAATCAATTGCATGAGATGTTATTTATGATATGAAATTTATTTGAATAGATTTGGGCCATTTGGAGTCGGATACCCGTGGCAAACGTGAGATTTTAAGTTGATTTTTTAGCCGATTTGAGGTAAGTGGCTTGTATAACTTTGTATGGGGGACCTTTCCCCTTAGGATATGGTGTTTGGAAATTGAATGCCTTGTACATGAGGTGACGAGTGTGTACTTATGCTAATTGTTGTAATTACGATTTTACTTTAAATATTTAGACTGAGTTCCTTTCTTACCCATTTTACTCTACTTGCAATCATAGTCTATGTTAGCTTAGAAAGGCATGCCTAGCTGCCCCAATTTACCTGTTTTCTTAGATTGCTTTAAATTGTACTACGTGAAGTATGTTGGGCTACAGTTACTTGTTGCCTTGTATTTTTGCACTTTAAATCTGAATGTCTTCTTGTTGTGGTTGCATATTTACTTTGGGACTACGGGGCGGTATCCCGGGATATCCCCCTGCATAATTACTTTGGGACTACGAGACGGTATCCTGGGAGATCCCCCTACTTAGTTACTTTGGCACTACGGACGGTATTCCGGGAGATCCCCCAGCACTTTGACAGTTGGACTACGGGACGGTATCCCGGAAGATCCTTTGGATATACATATAATGGGCTACGGGACGGTATCCTGGAAGATCCTTTTGATATACATATAATGAACTACGGCACGGTATCCCGGAAGATCCTTTGGATATACATATAATGGACTACGGGACGGTATCCCGGATGATCCTTTGGATATACATATAATGGACTACGGGACGGTATCCCGGAAGATCCTTTGGATATACATATAATGGACTACGGGACGGTATCTCGAAAGATCCTTTTGATATACATATAGTGGACTATGAAATGGTATCCCGGAAGATTCTTTGGATATACATATAATGGACTACGGGACGGTTTCCCGGATGATCCTTTGGATATACATGATGGACTACGGGACGGTATCCCGGAAGATCCATTGGATATACATGATGGACTGCGGGACGGTATGCTGGGAGATCTTTTAGATAAATATATATGATGGACTACGGGAGGGTATCCCCGGAGATCCACTGGACATTTGAGAAAAGGACTAAAGGACGGTATCCTGGTAGATCCTGTTTGTTACCATTGTTATTCTGCTGTACATATTCCGGGTTTACTCTATTCCTTTGCTTAGTTATTGTCTTGTTTGACCTGTCTTATTTCACTGTTGTACTCATTATTACCGCCTGTTTTAATGCTGTAAATTCTTATTATTTTGTTTGATCTCAGTAGGGCACTGACCTTCCTCGTCACTACCCAACCGAAGTTAGGCTTGGCACTTACCGAGTACCGCTGTGGTGTACTCATGACCTTTTATGCGCATGTTTTTCATATGCAGATCCAGTTACCTACACTCAGGCGCACTATCCCCGAGGTTGAGATATACATCAGAGACTTCGAGGTATATCTCCCGCGTCCGCAGACCAGGAGTGTCTATCTTATTCCCGCTTTTTGTGAAAAGTTCTTATCCTTCCTTACAGTTGTAGAGATATTCTGGAGTTAGAGCCGTGTATTATATTATGTTAGCATGTGGTTCCCGTGGGTTTTCGGGTTTTGGGGTGATGTTGTAGACTTCCGTATTTTTTTTTTTTGTATTGTATATGTCAAGTGGCATTTATATACAGTCTTTCTTTTTAGATTGATCAGTTTTTATTTACTTATTTCCGCAATTATGTTGTTAGGCTTACCTAGTCATAGGGAGTAGGTGTCGTCATGACATATTCATGGAGGGAAAACTGGGGTCGTGAAATTGGCATGGGAAAATTTGAAATAATCCGCATGAAACACTTCATGAGGAGTTTGAAAGGAGATGCATTGTCCTGGTACATAGGCCAGGATCCAAAGAAATGGACAAATTGGGTAAGCATGGCAACAGACGTCATGGATCGATTCAGGTTCACACGGAGAGTGCTCCGGATGTATTCTACATCAAAATTTTAAAGAAAAAGCCAACGGATACCTTTCGCGAGTATGCTACTTGTTGGAGGTCAGAAGCTGCCTAGGTTAGACCAGCCTTAGAAAAGGAACAAATGAAGAAATTCTTTGTACGAGCTCAGGATCCTCAATATTACAAGCGGCTGATGATGGTCGAAGGTCACAAGTTCTCTGACATCATCAAACTGGGAGAGCGAATCGAAGAAGGCATCAAAAGCGTTATGGTTACCAACTTTGAAGCTTTACAGGATACTAACAAAGCTCTACATTCTTGTGGTGTGTCCAGAAATAAGGATGTAGGTGCCGCGATGGTTGCACAACAAGCCAAGTCCCCGCCCAAATACCAAGTATATCCAACACCCTCATTCACATACCAACCAGCTTACCAAGCACATTCACCTAAATACCAAGCACCCTCACCCGCATATCAAGCTCCACCACACACATATCAGCCTACCTCACCCAGATACTCCCAACCAGCCACCGTTTACAATGCCTACAATTCCTAACCTTCGCACTACCAATCACCAACTACTCCTCAAAACTTCCCAAGACCTCGCCCTAACTTCGATCGTCGCCCTCCAAAATAGTATACTGCCATCGCCGAGCCCAGTGATAAACTATATGAAAGACTTTAAGCCGCTGGTTAAGTCACACCTATTGTTGCTTCCACCCCTGAGAACCCTTCTTAATGTATCATCCCAAACATCCTGTGCTTACCACTCCGGCATGAAGGGAAACACCATCGAGGAATGTTGTTCCTTGAAAGACAAGACACAAACCCTCATAGACAAAAAGATTTTGTAGCCAAAGACCCTGCTCCTAATGTTCGCAATAATCCGATGTCGGACCATAAATGTGGTATCCATATGAATTGAAGTACATGATGATTAGGATCCTGAGGGATCAATGGGGCTGATTGTAGAGGGTGATCCGAAGAAGCCCGCAATTACTCTCAACCCAATTGAGGTTTAGATGCAGCCATCCGGAGATGATGAGGTAAACATGTCCATTCTACTCGAGTTTGAATCGAGATCACCCGTAAAGGAAAAGGCCCCCGCGCCGATTGAAGTTGAGTTTGTACGGCCACTCGAAGTAGCAGTCCGGCCGCCTATAACATAGACTCTGGTTAGAATGAGGATGACCACACCTATTCCAGTGGCAATGTCAACAACGCCACCCTTTTACTCAAACGCCATCCCATGGGACTACACAGCTGAAGCAAGGAGAAAGAGTAAAAGCAAGTCTGAGGAAGCCATTACTGCACAGGTTATGACAAAAACTGGCAGAGTTTACACCCCTGAACATTTGGGTGAATCTAGTAAGCAGGCTGCCAATCGTCCTCCCACCATTGAGACAGGTTCAGACAATCATTGGAGAAAGATCTAAGCCAAATAGTACTCAATCCTCGACCAGTTGAACAAAACACCAGCTCAGATATCTATCCTCTCTCTATTATAGAATTCTGAGACGCACAGGTGCGCCTTGATGAGAGTTCTGAGTGAGGCATACGTACCAGACAATATCACCAGTGGGGAGATGGCAAACATGGTTGGCCAGGTTCTGGAAATCCACAAGAGTACTTTCCATGAAGACGAGTTGCCGCCCGAGGGGTTAGGGCATAATAGAGCACTTCATATCACTGTGCAATGTGAGTACCACTTCATTACATTGATCTTAATTGATGGGGGTTCTAGCCTAAACATTTGTCCGTTGATCACAATAAGAAATTGGGCAAACGCCTACATTATATAAAAGAAGGAGAGATCAATGTAAAGGCCTTCGATGGTTCGCAGAGGTCCACTAGATGGGACCAAACTGGTTCAATATAGACTTCCAAGTGATAGACGTGCCCGCTTCCTACAACTTGCTGTTAGGGCGACCTTGGATACACACCGCTGGGGCCGTGGCATCAACCCTGCATCAAGCGTTGAAGTTTCAACGGAATCATCAAGAGGTAGTCATTCATGGCGACGGTAGCAACCATATCTACGGTCTCCAGACTTTTTCGGTCATTAAGGGGAGAAGGAAGCTGGGTGGAGAAATATACCACAACATATAACGAGTTAACGCCATCGGCAAGGATAAATGGTGGTACAATAATATTGAGAGCATCTTGAACTGGAAAGGATATGAGCCAGGCAAAGGGCTCGGTAAAAATATCCTGGGAATAACGAAGCCAATAACACTCATGAAACACGGTACCTCTTTCGGTCTAGGGTATGCGTACATTTTGAAAGAATTCAAGGACTGGTTGACACCATGGTGCAATCCCTACTACTCATTGGAGCAGCCAATACCTCACTTAGAACAAACTTTCCAACAAGCTGATATCATCTACGGTTCCGATGAAGAGGNATTGGTTTGTCAGGAGGACCAAAGCCCATCGAGCCTCGGGGTAGCAAGGCTAACAATACAAGCATTTATTTACAACTTATTTATTTAAAAAAAAATAATTTTCTTCCTTTTCGCATTTTTAATTTCTGCAAGAAAGAGCTCCTATGTTCAAATGATTATTCAATTTATCAAAGCATTTGCAGTTTCTTATAAATCGCATATTTACTTGCTACTATTTTCCTCCCCATTACTTTATTTACACAACATTACTATTACTTATCTTGATGAAGCGACGAGTGTGACATGCAACGAGGCAACGCAACAAACGGATTCTGATTCAGACGAGGATGATATACCTGAGGATATTGTGAAAGAGGTTGAGACTTTTGAGAATAGACCTAAGTCTATCTTGGACGAGACTGAGGTTGTCAACCTGGGAAACGCAGAGGACGTCACGAAACATACATCAACGTTCATATGTCGCCATTAGAAAAGGAGGAATATACAGAGTTTTTAAGATAATATAAGGACATATTCGCCTGGTCGTATGATGACATGACTGGCCTCAGTACATCTATTGTGGCCCACAAGTTGCCAACCGATCCGACATGCTCACCAATGAAACAAAAGCTCAGGAAGTTCAAAGCAGACAGGAGCTTGAAAATCAGAGAAGAGGTCACCAAGCAGATAAACGACAGAGTTTTCTGGGTGGTTGAATACCCGACATGATTAGCCAACATCGTGCATGTGCCAAAGAAAGATGGGAATGTTAGAGTCTGTGTCGACTCCCGGGATCACCGTGCCAGTCCGAATGATGACTTCCCTTTGCCAAATATACAAATCTTAATTGAAAACTGCGCCAAGCATGAGCTGCATTGTTTTGTAGATTGTTTCGCTGGCTACCATCAGATTTGGATGGACGAGGAAGAAGCTGAGAAAACAACATTCGTTACGTCGTGGGGAGTGTATTGTTACAAGATGATGCCATTCGGTCTGAAGAATGATGAGGTCACCTACATGAGGGCCATGAATACTATATTCCACGATATGATTCACAAGGAGATCGAGGTATATGTGGACGACGTCCTCATCAAATCAAGGAAAGACACTGACCATATGGAAGATCTAAGGAAGTTCTTCAACAGGTTAAGGAAGTACAATTTGAAACTTAAACGTGCAAAGTGTGCATTGAGGCTTCTTGCTGGTAAGTTGCTAGGGTTCATCGTCAGTCGTCGATAAATAGAACTTGATCCATCAAAGGTCATAGCCATCCAAGAATTGTCGCCACCAAAGAGCTAGAAGGATGTTATGAGTTTCCTGGGGAGGCTCAATTACATCAGCCGGTTCATAGCCCAGTATACTGTTATTTGTGAATCGATCTTCAAAATGTTGAGAAAAGATGCTGCAACCAAATGGACCGAGTATTTTCAAAAGGCCTTCGATAGAATCAAGGAGTACCTCTCAACACCACCAGTCTTGGTACCACCCGAGCCAGGTAGACCTCTATTACTTTACCTTGCGGTGTTAGATGGAGCTTTCAGTTGCGTTCTTGGGCAACATGACGAAACAAGAAGGAAAGAGCAGGCCATTTACTATCTTAGCAAGAAATTCACTCCATATCAATCCCAATACTCTTTATTGGAACACACTTGTTATGCTCTGACTTGGGTCGCACAAAAGTTGAGGCACTATTTTTGTGCATATACAACGTACCTGATATCAATGATGGATCTGTTGAAATACATCTTTCAGAAGACCATGCCCAATGGCAAACTGGCCAAATGGAAAATCCTGTTAAAGTGAGTTCGACATTATTTACGTGATTCATAAGGCGGTCAAGGGACAAGCATTAGAAAATCATCTCGCTGAAAATCCTGTGGACGGGAAATACGAACCATTAAAAATGTATTTTCCCGATAAAGAAGTGTCATTCATAGGAGCGGACATTGAAGAATCCTACGATAGTTTGAGGATGTTCTTTGATGGGGCCGAAAACTTCAAATGCGTAGGTATTGGGGCGATCTTAATATCAGAAACCGGTCATCACTATCCAGTTTCCGCCAAACTCAGGCTCCCCTGCACCAAAAAACATGGCTGAAAATGAGGCCTGCATCTTGGGGCTCAACTTGGCCATCGACATGAACGTTCAGGAGTTATTAGTGATTGGTGATTAAGATCTGTTGATACACTAAGTACAAGGAGAATGGGCGACCAAGAATTCCAAGATACTGCCATATCTACATCGTGTACAGGAGTTGAGAAAGAGGTTCACAAAGATAGACTTCCGGCACGTCCCCAGAATCCAAAATGAGTTCGCCGATGCATTAGCTACCTTGTCATCTATGATCTAGCATCCAGACAAGAATTTCATCCATCCCATCCCAGTGGGGATGCACAATCAGCCGGCCTACTGCGCCCATATTAAAGAAGAAGCAGACGGAAAGCCTTGGTTTCATGATACCAAGGAGTACTTGGCAAAGGGAGAATATCCAGAACTTGCAAACGCTACTCAGAAACGCACACTTCGAAGGTGTCAAACAATTTCTTTCACAACGGAGGGATACAGTATAGGAGGACTCTCAATTTGGGTTTACTAAGGTGTGTCGATGCAAAAGAAGCGGCAAAACTATTGGAGGAGATACATGCTGGTACATGTGGTCCTCATATGAACGGGTTTGTTCTAGCAAAGAAGATACTTCGGGTCGGTTATTTCTCGATGACCATGGAAACGGATTGCATTCAGTATGTCCGGAAGTTCCACCATTGTCAGATACATGGGGATATGATAAAGGTACCTCCGAGTGAGCTTAATGCAACATGTTCACCATGGTCGTTCGCCGCCTCGGGCATGGATGTTATTGGAAAAATCGAGCCTGCCGCCTCTAAGGGACACATATTTATTCTGGTTTGCATTGATTACTTTATCAAATGGGTCAAAGAAACTTCTTACAAAGCAGTTACTAAGGAAGTCCTGGCTGACTTTGTCCGCGACCACGTAGTTTGTCGATTCGGAATTCTAGAGTCAATCATTACCGATAATGGTTCCAATCTCAACAGTGACCTGATGAGAGCCATGTGTGAAACTTTAAGGTCAAACACAATAATTCCACAGCATACAGACCTCAGATGAATGGATCCATTGAGGCTGCCAACATGAATATCAAGAAGATATGGAGAAAGATGATAGAGAATCACAAGCAATGGCATGAGAAGCTATCATTCGCCTTACTGGGATACTGCACCATAGTCCGCACATCAACTGGGGAAACTCCTGACATGTTGGTTTATGGAACAGAAGTCGTTATTCCTGCCGAGGTCAAAATTCCATCCATGAGAATCATACAAGAAGCCGAACTCAACGATGCAGAGTTGGTATGAAGCCGTTATAAGAAGTTGGACCTTATAGACCAAATAAGAATGAACGCAGTTTTTCATCTTCAGCTATATCAGAACAGAATGACCAGAGACTTCAACAAGAAAGTCAAGCCGAGATCATTCACACCAGGGAATCTAGTGTTAAAGAATTTCTTTCCTCACCAAGATGAAGCAAAAGGAAAATTCTCTCCCATTTGGCAAGGCCCATACATGGTTCACCGAGTGCTGACAGGAGGAGCACTCTTACTTGCAGAAATGGATGGAGAAATCTGGCCACAGCCAATCAACTCAGATACAGTCAAGCGCTACTATGTGTAACTTTCATGCTTTTATCAAATATTGTAAATTGAACTACGCCTGACATGATTCCTGTTTAAGAGGGGATACGTAGGCAGCCTTATAGGTCCGGTCACATTTTAATAAAAAATTCATTTCCCTCACAAATGGAAACTGGGACGGAATTTTGAGGAGGGACCTCAAAATTCCGAAGCAAATGCAGCCAAGTAACGCACAAGCAACAGCCAGATGCATTCACCAATCAAACTGGGTAGAATTTTGAGGAGGACTCTCAAAATTCCATAACAAGAGAGGTTGAAATGCCTTGAACCGCGTCGTGGTAGTAGGTTCATCCAAAAAAAATTTATTACTTTAAATTATATGTGATAATTTTATAAAACCCTGCATATTTTCTTTCTAAAAAAATAGTTTGTTTAGCAACTCTACCCTTGTGATATGAACAACAAAGTTCGCGTTGTCAAGAAGACAGGCCGAGCCGAGCCAGTGGGGATGTGAACTAATCTTCCACTTTACAGAACTCACAATTTTTCATTGGATGCAGGCACCAAGACGGCAAAAGCCCAGAACGATCTTCGCAAGATGCACATTTCTTAAGGACACACTCTCAAACTCGTCGCACATGCTAACGCCTACTATCATCACAAACAACGCTTATTCACCATAATCGTATCACCGGAGTTTATCATCAGCTAAGAACTCTTACTACCGTTTATTTTCCCACACAGCATAAGGCTACCATTCTGCCTTCCGAGGTTCTACGCTACCTCTCCTGCATTTTATTTCCTGCATTGCATAAGGCTACCATGGCTACCATTTTGCCTTCCGAGGTTCTACGCTACCTCCCCTGCATTTTATTTCATGCACTGCATAAGGCTACCATTATGCCTTCCGAGGTTCTACGCTACCTCCCCTGAATTTTCCTTCATTGCATAAAGCTCCTATATACCTCTTCAAAGCAACCACCTTTCGTAATGTTACTTATTTATGCTTCTCTCGGGCTAAGCTCTGCCCCTCTTTTATTTTGCAAATCGCAAGACTAAACTTTGTCTTGTTAACATGATACCACTGCGTTCTTCATGGGCTGAAATATCGCCAACTTGTCCAAAGACGCCATTGTTTGGAGGAACCATCTTCATGGCCCGAGAACATCTTTTCATGGCCTGGGGATCTCTTTTATTTAACTTGCATATCATTATTCAAAGGTACCATGGTTCGGAGGCACCATCCTCCTGGCCCGAGAACATTATTTCATAGCCTGCAAATCCCGCACCAAGAGATTCATGGCCTAGGACATCATCCTCAATTGTCCAAAGACAACATTCATATTCCAACGGGAACTTGCATCATGTTTATATTATGCACAATATACACTTGTAATTTATTTGCACGAAATCCGGACGGAATGGCCAGCCAGGCAGGAGAGAACCACTCCAGTTCTCCGATACAACCCCGTAAGACCTTCCTACTTTACCTTACCTCGCACCTTACGTCCATTCTTGTGAAACATCACCAGTATATTTTGCCGAGGATTCTGGAACTACATACGGCCTGATTCCTGTAAAACCAAGAAGTCAGGGTGCAGCCTAAATCTATCATACAATTTCCATTCGGTCAAAATTGGCGATCATATCTTTACCCGACAACTCTTTCATATTTCCCGGGTAAAGAGGGGCAGCTGTTGATACCCAATTTTTCCTCAAATTATTTTTAAATTGCACATAAGCCCTCAAAATTACACTTTGTAATAATGAGTGTTTTTCCCCTTTCCCATATTTTTATTAAATTAGTTTCCTGTTTATTTTAATATTTCATATTTAAATAATTCATAAATAATGCTAGAAATAATTTTAAAATATTTCCCTACTCAGTATGTTATTTACAATCAAAATTTTTATCTAGTGAAAATAAATTATTTCATAAATTATCCAATTGGGTCTCATTTAATTTCAATTACAAAAATTTTACAATTATATCACATTGAACATTTTATATTATTTTAATGCGAAACTTATGTATCTTTTGCACCTAATATTAGTTAATTACTGTGATTTTACCTATTTGAACTTAATTTCATTTTTATATAATTATTGGCTATTTTAATTAATTAATTAATTATCTATTTTTATTGGGTATTTAAAACATAGCCAAATCTATTTTAATTTTAGCCATATTTGAACCCAATCTCTAAACCCAATTTACCCAAACCCATAACCCAAATTTCATCCAGCCCAATCAAAAACATAACCCGCCCCAAACCTGATTAAACATGAGTCGTTGATCAAATGAGATCAAAGGCCAAGATTATTTATTTCCATAATTAACCTTCCAACAACCCCGCCCCCCGACCCTTCACTTTTCGAGAGTGTCTCTCTCTCTTCTCGTCTCTTTCCCTCGAACCTTTATCTGGAACATTCTGGTTCACCTCCTTCTTCGATAAAGTTCATTTTCTCTATGGCCACCTCCGACCACCATCCTCTCGACCACCAGCCTCCATGACGCCTCTTTTCTCCGGTTACATCATCTCTGAAGCCTTCAATGATTTTGACCATGCCAAACGGTTACTAGGGTTCCTGCTTGGGTGTTTTTTCCGGCTCTCTCCTGTGGGGTTTTGACACGATTATGCCATAACCACCACTATCCCTGAGTTTCACGGCAGGTTCTTCTACTCTCTATGGTTTCTTATGAAACCCTAATTTTGAACCTTCAGAACTATCTAGATCTGTAACAAATCCATGTATATTGGTAGTTCTTTTCTTGTTTTCTTCAAAAATTAGTCCTCAACGATTTCTCATCTTCTTATAACTAGGGTTTTAAAATCCTTTACAAAAATAGTTTGTTTCTAATTTCTTAGTATTATTTCGTGATTTTATTATGTTTTAGAAATATTGGAACCGTTCTCCTTTTGTTTGAGTCATTTTCTTTAAAACCCCTAAATTTCTGGGTTGAATCTATGAGTCCGAGTATTGTTGCAATATTGTTAACCTGTCCTAGCATGACTACTATGCTTGCATGTATATTCTATGTGTGCTCATGATTTCTTGCTCTAAATGATCTTAGGTATTCTGATTCCTTGTTGTCTCTGCCTAGACCACTCTTGTCTGACTGGTTCCTTTAATTATTTGCTATGAATCCTTAATTAAGTGATTACGTATTCTGATATTTGCTATGTGTTCTTCTAGTATCGTTTTACTATTTTAAAAATCTGTGGTTAGTGTTTTGTTGGTGTTCTTTACTGATTCCTAGTTTTCCTTAAATTTGTGATATTTTCCTTTGATTGACACTGGTTCCCTGTGATTTGAATGTCACTCGAGATTTCCTTGACTAACTTATAGAATTTAACTATATTATGCCTTATTTCTGTGAATAAACATGTTATCGAATAAATTAATATATAGTTTCCTTAATTGGTATATTCTGTACCTAGTCCTAATCGCGTGCTCTATTCTATATTATTCCTTATATGATTAAATCAGCTTCTCAGCTTATTCCTTTCCTTATTTGCTGCCTGTTAATACTGATTTGAACTCGGCTCCTTCATTTAAGGGAGTATCTGTGTTGATTTTACACTAATTGATTCTGAGTCCCCTTAATTACTACTTGACTTTGATTTTTACCTTATATACTACTTGCTTTTCAACTATATATACTCCTGCTCTCTCTTGTGCTAGAACTTTCTCTTTTCTCTTTACTCTATTATTGTTCTCTCTGCTCCTGTCTATTGGTAACCGGCTGAAATCTAAGGCTAACATTGTATTCTCACTTTGCTTTTGCATTCTGCTTTGCTCTCTCATAACTGGTATTTTCTAATTAATTCACAAGTCTCAAACCAATGTGATTATTATTGTTTCAGTTTGTTATATTCCTGATTTTCTTCTACTTATGCTTCTACTTCTCAACATGCAATTGAATCTTTTGTTTATCTGTTAGTACCCATCATGCTTTATCTCTTTCTTACTTACTGTTAAGTCAGTGATAATCATATTCTTACTCTTAATTTTTACCAGTTATAACTATATTCTGTTGATGTCTATTATCATGTCTAAACTTGGCTATTTCTTGGTCCCCTAACCTCTTTGATTTGTGTAATTATGCTTAAATGAGTTTCTTAAGTCTATGGATCTCCTTTGTTATTATGTGACATATTTGTCCCCTTACCCCATTATCCTGGTGTGCAATTCTACAGTGATGAATTTTTAATTTTTTTGTGATTAATACTTCTGTTGTTTTTCAAAAGCTAGTCTTTCAAAACAACTCTCCAGTTTTTGTAAACTCTGTTCAACTACAAACTTTTCTCTCCTTCTAGCACATCTCACTACTCATAGAAATTTAGGTTCCACCCTCTTCGTGTGAGCACTACCTTGGGTACCTCTGAGTACCCATTGAACTCTGACACACAAGGCTGGTAATTCCACACTGCACTTGCTCAACCTTGGTAACTATGTTTCGGTGCTGGTATTGGCCAGGGATCCATTGGGGCCCTAGGGAGCTTTGCCGCACCCGGACCATAAAAGGTTGTGAGACTCGAAAGGATTGAGGTTGGGAGATATGGGCTTGATTGAAGGCTCCCTATAGAAGTAGTTTCTTACTTTCCTTTCAGTAACGTAATTTTTTATCCCTGGTTTGTAATAATCTGTAAATAAATATGTGGGGCTGGATAGTAATTATGGAGGGGATTATGCATGCTTACATTATTATGGGTAGAAATCATGACTATAGGATTTATTCACCTATGTGTGCAACAGTATCATGCTTAGGACATGCCTACCATGCATTAGAAACCTTGTTTAGGTTGTTTACTTCAGCATCTCTGCTATTGTCATGTTTATTTTAAAAATCCTTCTCACAACTAATAACTATAATAAAATATGTCGTAATGATACTACTTCTTCATTTGCATCTAGAAATCATGCTTCAGGACTCATAATCAATGTGTGCATAATCAGTACGCACGCCTAGGAAAACCTTAGTCCTAATACTTATTAAAACCAAAATCAATTGTTTTGTGTGTTGCATGTATTAAAAGGTGGTCTATAAAACCAATCAGTCCTTTTGTTACCATCCTCAACTCATGCTTTGCCTATAAATTGCTGAATTTCAAAAACATTCACCTTTTTTTCGAAATACATACAAATCATTCTGTTTATTTAAGTCCTTACTCTACTTTCAAAATTACTGGTTTCTAAAATTATTCATTCATTTTTTTACTAAAATTCATCTAAATCGCTCACTCTTGCTCTATTTTTGAACTACTAGATTTCCAAAATCAGTCACTCCTTTTTGCAAATCTCTTTGTTTATTTTTAATCCTGCTTTGTCTTCAAACTACTCTATTTTATTCCTGCTTTATTACTGAGTTATTTTCAAAATATTCCCTTTGCTAAAAGCTCGTTGAAACCTGCTGTTTTAACACACAAATCTCCTATTTTAAGTTCTGACCTTGAGACCCTTATTGTGTTTGAGACATGCTATTTATGTGTTTATTTGCGGAGGGATATATGAGCCCCCTAATTGTCTATGTGAATCCTTTATGTGCAAGTCCTAACAGTTTTTCTACTTGTCGCCTAGAGTTTATCCTTTAAAACTTAAGGGTTCAGCCTAGTAACCACCTTGTAGGATTAGTAGTCCTAAACACCCTTCAGGACTTATAGTATGGGACGGGTAATATCATGCAATAAGCTTTCGTGACCAGCACACGCTTCTAACCTCTACGGGGTGGAAAGGGTAGGCTACGCATATGATGACCAGTGTGCTAATACCACGTGTAGCCCCTCTTCGAGGAGTGATTACCGGGTATTGCATTGATGTGATCCGTATTACTTTAAACCTAGGAAAATTCTTTTCAAATGTTTTACTCTGATGTTTTCCCAAAAACCTTTAAGGATTTTCATACTTGTTTGAAATTCCCTCTTATATGAACCTTACTTGCTATTTGTTTACCATCCAAGTTCACAAAACTTCTTGGCTAGGACCCACAGTTGTGGATCTTGAGGGGTGCCTAACACCTTCCCCTTAGGATAACTTAAAGCCCTTACCCAATCTCTGGTAATGCAAACTAGTTCATGAGTTATCTACTCTAGGTGTCCTAACACAACACAAAATAGTTAGGTGGCGACTCTTCCTTTAAGGAGTTTTCCAGAATGTCATAAAACTGATATCTCCGTTCCTGACCCGTACGAGGAAAAAAAGGGGCGCGATAAATGCTTTATTCCGCAACAGTAGTAGTTGGAACACCAAGAAGAACTAGGTTCTTCTACTGAGACAACACTCGAAAATTGGGTACCACACAAAGTTGCCTATCTTCTTGTGTCGTATTGAAGTCTAAAACATCAGTTACTTTAATTATTCTTGTTCTTTAATGTTTTAAAAGGGATTAGGGAACCCTAGGACTCTCCCATTAACTCTGAATTAATTTTGGAAAAGATAATTTGGGGTTGGGAAAGATTAATTAACAAGAACTTGAGGCTTTAGCCCTCATTTTATAGATCCTACCTAGGGATAGGATTGAACTACTTGTAGCCATATCCGGGTGTGCTTAACCTCTTGACTGGGTTTGGAATAATTCAAATAGGAAGTATTATTAGTCTTTGGAAAAAGCTAATTTATAATTATTATCCGTGGCTAATTAACATAAACTCGCTCATATTTGTAAAATCGTGAAATACATTGGATCGTTACTTGAGTGTATTTCCCGATGTATTAATAGTTGTGGCCATTGATCGTTTTACTTGCTTTCTAGGTTAGTTTATATTTTCACATTTAGTTATAAACATTTTCAAAACCAAAATCTATTTGTTTGGCAGTGCGCGATAAGTGATAATTCTCTAACATTCCTAATCGCCTCCATATTGTTCTCTG
The DNA here is from genome assembly GCA_005239505.1 of Nicotiana paniculata. Taxonomy (NCBI): domain Eukaryota; kingdom Viridiplantae; phylum Streptophyta; class Magnoliopsida; order Solanales; family Solanaceae; genus Nicotiana; species Nicotiana paniculata. The sequence goes on from ML359302.1 coordinate 115,051, forward strand.
TGGGATTCGACCCCAACCTTGTTGGGTTGTTATATTTGACAATAGACCGCTTACACTATTTTAAGGTGTAATTTGAGCGTATCAAATTTTTGCGCCGTTGCCGGGCAACAATTGGCGTAATTTAGGTTGTTTGAGAAGTAGGCATAAGTACTTTGATTCAAACTTGTGAATATTTGTGTAATTATTTTTCTTGTTTATTTTCTTAATTTTTCATTAAAAAAATGGCATCATATAAAGAAAATTTGTTCGGATGGTAGTTGTTCATACTTTGATGACCCTTGTCCTTATTGTGGAGGACCACACTCGTGGAAAAATTGCTTAAATTCTCCCGGGGATGGATTGTGCCCACGATCTCAAACCCATGAGTGGAGTATTTGTGATAGGTGTGGTCACTAAAATGGTCATTGGTATGATTGTGCATATTTGTCCCTCCCTTCCCCAAGCCCCCATTATGATGATTCTACTTTTTGTGATGGAGATTTTAGGGGTGAAGAAGTGGAGGGAAGTGTGCATGGTAGAAATGGAGAGTTCAAGCTCATGTTGGACTGCTTACTTGAAGAAGGTGTAACAACTCGACCAGTCGTTTTGCGTTATCGGAACCCGTTCCCCTAAATGAAACTTCCCATAGCGACTTTTCGTGATTTATGACTTGCGAGGACTGGTGGTGCGATTCGTAGGTGTTTAGAGTGCAATAGGAACAATTGGTTCCTTAAGGTTGGCCTTTAAGGCCAAGTTTGAATTCGGTCAACATTTTAGGTAAACGACCGCGGATTTGAGCTTCGTTGGTTCTGGTAGCTTTGTGTGATGATTTCGAACTTCGGCGTATGTTCGGATTGGGTTTCTGATGCCCTGGGGCATTTCGGTGCCCAATATTGAAATAAGAGGTTCCTTAAGTTCATATTTTTGTTTGGGGCGTGTTTTTGTGTTATCGAGGTCCGAACGGAATTTTGAGACCGGGAATAGTTCTGCTATCTAAATTATGAGTTGCCTGCAAAATTTGAGGTCATTCCGAGTTGTATAGGCCGTTCGGCGCGTTGTAAGGGAAGTCTAGAAAACTTAAAGTTCCTAAGTTTTGTTCTTGGGGTTTGGGGGACATGATTTTGAGTTTAAACGTTGTTTTGGTGTTCCAAAGGCTCGAGCGAGTCTGTATTATGATTTGGTACTCGTTGGTATATTTGGACTAGGGCTCGGGTGGGCCCAGGTGCCTTCCGGGCACCAAGCGGGGCTAAAAACCAGCAAAACATAGTTGTTGGTGCACCTGTTCTGGTGTGACCACAGGTGTGGTTTCCTAGTCGCAGGTCCGGGACCGCTCCTGTGGTCCCCAGCATCACATGTGCAATCACCCAATGTCCTGGCAAATTATAGCAGGTGCGGTCTCCACTCTGCAGGTGCGGGCCCAGGCTCCCCAGCCCATTTCCGCAGGCACAAGATTTTTGTCGCAGGTGCGGTTCCCGAGCCGCAGGAGCAAAATCACTGTTGAGGCAGTGTGTTTTATATACGGGTTTTGAACCCATTTTCTCACTTTTCTTCTTCCTTGGGCGATTTTCCTCCATTATTAAGGGCTAACGACCTGGTCTTCTAAGGTAAGTGAACTCTACTCAAAATTTAGCTTCGTGCATGGATTCCTAGCTTAATTAACTACATAAAATAGTGCAAAAATCAAGAATTTGGGTAGTAACCTAGAACTTGTAATAATTAAAGAATTTTCTGTGAATTGGCCATGAAATCAAGTATGAATAGTATATTAATGATCCTTAGTCTTGGGGTGTGTGTTCCCTTCGAGAATTATCGGAATCTGAGCGTGCGGGCCCAGTGTTGGATTTTGGGAATATCTCAAGAACGTTGAATTTTGGAAAAATCAGGATAATTTCCATATTTTTAGCATGCATTGATGTTATTATACCATATTTGGCTAGTCGTGAGTCCTCGGGTGTAGAGTTCGGAGATTCGGGCGCATCCTTGATCCGAGGGGAGGTTCCATCACGAGGTGAGTCTCCTTTCAAACCTTGTAAGGGGGAATTGTCCCCCTTGGTTATTTAAATGCTATATGTGATAATTTGTGGGGTGCTACGCACGTACAAAGTGATTAGAGTCTGTACGTAGCGACAATTTCTATTATGTCCGGGTAGTTAGGCTTGCATCATGCCTTGTGTATTTATTGATATGAACTATATGCGTGCTGAATTTACATTTAATATTGCTTACATTCCTGAAGTTATGAAATTTGAGAAAAACTTGTAAGAAATTTGATTATGGAAAGGAATTCTCTGTTAAAAAGGAATTATTTATGTGCATGCGACCGGTTCGCAAATTGTATTCCACGAGCGGAGTGTGATATCCCCTATTCTATTGACAGGCGCACTTTTGGGACAAGCCGATCAATCCTTCGGCAGTGCGCAAAGAGATTGAGAGATGCACTTTTGGAACGGGCCGATCTATCCCTCGGCAGTGAATGGAGAGATTGAGAGACGCACTTTTGGGATGGGCCGATCGATCCTTCGGCCGTGAATAGAGAGGTTGAGGGATGCACTTTTGGGATGGGCGGATCGATCCTTCGGCAGTGCATAGAGAGCTTGTGAGGTGCACTTTTGGGACAGGTCGATCGATCCTTCGGTAGTGCACGAGCGTGACTATCCTGTGACTCCGGCCGGTTGTACTCACCCTGCATGCGTATGCTTTATTTGTTATTAAATTTTATGAAATTGATCTGACAGATATTTCAGAAAACGTGAAGTGGTAATTGTTTTATTTATCCTCAGTATTCTTCATGGATTTCAGAGTCTTTTATATATATATATATATATATATATACTTGTTGCTTCACTGCCTTACATGCCTGCTGTTTTTATTAAATTATGTTGATTTATATTGTTGGACCTTAGTGAGTGTCATGTCGACTTCTCGTCACTACCTCTTCGAGGTTAGGCGGGATACTCATTGGGTACATATATATATATATATATATATATATGTGCTTGGGATTCACTTCTATACTTAACTGTACAGGTTCTGAGGCTGGTGTTTCTAGTTATCCGACCGGTGCTTGACATGATCCGGACCTGACTCCACGTTGAGCTGCCTCCCCTGGCGATTCCCAGCTATCCTATGGAGTTGTCTTTTATTTACTTCTGCCGATATCCTTTCAGACAGTAGTACCTTTTGTATCATCTTTTGTATAGTCTACTAGTCACCTATTGACTTGTGACACTAGTTCCTGCCACACACTTAGTAGATTCTATTTTTGGGACTGTATATATATATATATATATATATATATATATATATATATATATATATATTTGTTTGTAATGGATCACGCTCATTTTAGCTGTATGTATTTAAATTGAACAATGCTTCCGCTTCTATTTTAAATGGGTTAAGTGTAAAACTTTAGGAAACATGTGGGGTTGGTATGTTAAAAAGAAACCTTCACTAGTAAACAACCGTTGTCTTGCTTGACCCCGGTATTGGGCACCATCACGAACCGCATGGGATTTTGGGTCGTGACAGCATGGTATCAGAGCACTAGGTTCACGTAAGTCTCATGTGTCACGGGCGAACCCAGTAGAATCTTGCAGATCGGTACGGAGACATCTGTACTTATCTTTAAGAAGCTACAGGGTGTTAGGAAACCTCTATTTGTTCCTACTCTATCGCGCAACCTACGATTTACTAAATTCATTCTTCTATTCTCTAACAGATGGTGAGGACGCGTGCATATCATCTTCCTGATCCGGGAGAGGGTGTTTCCCCTACTGCCCGAGGCCGTGGTAGGGGCATGTGTAGGGCACCTGTCCGTGGTAGGGGACGAGGGCGTCCCGGAGCTATACTGGTCCCGCAACCACAGGACCCTATATTAGAGGAGTAGGATGAGGTGCCTCCAGAAGATCCGGCACCCGTTGACTTTATGACGGCGCCAAGGTTCCAGGCAGCCATGGGCCTTATGATGAGATTCATGGACACCATGTCCCAGGCTGGTTGATTTCTAGCAGATCCTGTCACTTCACAGGCAGGAGGGGGAGCCCAGACCCTACTGCCCAGGTCGCAGGACCGACAATAGCATTAACTCCCACCCCGGGTACACTGCCCATGGATGATACCCAACCTGTAGCGGGAACACCAAAGCCCAGACCATTTGGGGTGGCGACCATCATAAGATGTTAGACAGATGGACCCGCTTATTCCCTCCAGTCTTCGGGGGTGACCGAGGTAAGAATGCACAGGATTTCATTGATAGGTGTAGATATAGATTGCACAACATGGGGATTCTAGCGTCCCACGAAGTGGATTTCACTACATTCCATTTAGAGGGCAGAGCTCGCAGGTGGTGGCAGTCTTATATTCTCAGCAGGCCAGCCGATTCTCCTACTATCACTTAGGAGGAGTTCACACATATGTTCTTGGATAGATATATTCCACCCTCTAAGAGGGAAGAGCTAAGGGGTCAGTTTGAGCGGTTAGAGTAGGGGCATATGTTCGTGACAGATTATGATACCAAATTTTCGGAGCTGTCAGCCATGCTCTTACGGTATTACCCACTAGTGCTGGGAGAGTTCGGAGGTTTGTAGCAGGGTTGCATCAAGGTATTAGATCCACCATGGATCGAGAGGTGGAGATAGGTACCCCTTATCAGCTCGTTGTGGAGATTGCTCGCAGGATCGAGGGTTACCGGTTGCGGAGCAGGAAGCAGGATCAGCAAGACAAGAGGGCTATGTTCTCAGGGGATTTCAGAGGCGCCCAAGTTAGGGGCAGGGGCCAGCATAGTAGTGGTCAGCCCAGCAGGCCTTTATACTCAGCACCTTCACCACCTCATCGAGGTGTTCCAGCGAGGCCTCATTTCAGTGCCATGCCAGAGCTTTCTTACCGACCTCCAGCCATTCAGAGTTCACATAGTGGTCATTCCAATCATCAGAGATCCTCTGATCATTATTTCAGTGTTATGCCTGAGGGCTCTCATCGCCCTCCGGCCCTTCAGGGATCTGCCTTGGGGTAGTAGACTGTACCACCTGGACAATGTTATGAGTGTGGAGAGCCAAGTCATATGAGGAGGCAGTGTCCGCAATATCGGGGCAAGGTCGTGCAGCAGAGCTATCACTCGATGGGTCAGGCACCAGCAGTTTGGCCACATAGAGGCGGAGGTCAGGCCGGCAGAGGTCGTCCTAGAGGTTGAGGCCAGTCAGAGGGAGGTCAGGCATCTCCTGTTCACTCCGGTGGGGATCAGACATCAGGTGCTCCAGCCAGGTTTTATGTTATTCTGGCCAGATCAGATGTAGTGGCTTCAGACATCAAGATCACATGCATTATCTCAGTATGTGGTAGAGAGGCTTCAGTATTGTTTGATCCAGGATTCACTTATTCATATGTTTCAGCCTTATTTGCTCCTTTTCTGGATGTCTCTTGACAGTCTTTGGGATCTCCTATATATTTGTCCACTCCTGTGGGCGACTCTGTGGTGGTAGATCGGGTGTATCAGTCTTGACATGGTTGATTTTGAAGTTATTCTAGGCATGGACTGGCTATCTCCTAATCATGTCGTGCTTGATTGCCATGCCAAGAAAGTTACTTTAGCCATGCCTGAGTCACCTAGGCTGGAGTGGAGGGGTTCTTTAGTTAGCTCAGCAAGCCGGGTTATTTCATTCCTGAAGGCTCGACATATGGTCGAGAAGGGTTGTCTAGCCTATTTTGCTTATGTGCGGGAAACCACCGTCGAGTCTCCGACGATTGATTCTGTGCCAGTTGTTCGAGAGTATGCTAATGTATTTACTTCGGATCTTTCGGACATGCCTCCGGACCGTGATATTGACTTCTGCATTGATTTAGCTCCAAACACCCATCCTATATCCATCCCTCAATATCGTATGGCTCCGAAAGAGTTGAAGGAGCAACTTTAGGAGTTGTTAGCTAAGGGATTCATTAGATCGAGTGTGTTGTTGTGCAGTGCTCTAGATATATTTGTGAAAAAGAAGGATGGGTCTATGTGGATGTGTAATGACTACCGCCAGTTGAACAAGGTTATCATTAAGAACATGTATGCCTTGCCGCGCATAGATGATTTGTTTGACCAGTTGTATGGTGCTCGTGTGTTTTCTAAGATTGATTTGAGATCAGGGTATCATAAGTTGAGGATTCGGGCTTCAGATGTTCTGAAGACTGATTTTTGTACGAGATATGGTCATTATGAGTTTATGGTGATATCCTTTGGCTTGAGTAATTCCCCAGCAACATTCAGGGACTTGATGAATAAGGTGTTCAGGCCGTATATTGATTCCTTCTTCATTTTCTTAATTGATTACATTTTGATTTACTCCCGTAGCCTAGGGGAGCACGAGCAACATTTGAGAGTTGTGCTCCATATTTTTCGAGAACAGAAGCTATATGCTAAATTCTCCAAGTGTGAGTTTTGGTGTGATTCCGTTGCACTTTTGGGGCATGTGGTATCCGAAGAGGGTATCAAGGTTGATCCTCAGAAGATCGAGGGAGTTCAGAGTTGGTCGCATACTACTTCAGCTACAAAGATCAGGAGGTTTTTGGGCCTAGAAGGTTATTATCGCCGAGTTGTGGAGGGTTTCTCTTCTATTGTAGCTCCATACACCAGATTGACTCAGAAGAAAGCCCCATTTCGATAGTCTGACGAGTGTGAGGTGAGCTTTCAGAAGCTCAAGACAACATTGACCTCAGCGCCAGTTCTAGTATTGTCATCCGGTTCTGGGATGTACACGGTATATTGTGACGCTTCACGAGTTTGATTGGGGTGCGTGTTGATGCAGGAGGAGAGAGTTATTGCTTATTCTTCACGCCAGCTAAAGGTTCATGAGAAGAATTACCCTGTGCATGATTTGGAGTTGGCGGCGATTCTTTATGCTCTTAAGATTTGGAGGCACTATTTGTATGAAGTGTCCTGTGAGGTTTATACAGACCACCGTAGCTTTCAAAACTTATTAAAATAGAAGGATCCTAATTTGAGGCAGTGCATATGGCTTGAGTTGTTGAAGTATTATGATATCACCATTCTTTATCACAGGGGCAAGGCTAATTGGTGGCTGATGCTTGGAGCCGGAAGGCTGAGAGTATGGGTAGCTTGGCTTATATTGCAACGGAGGAGAGACCTCTAGCCTTAGACATTCAGTCCTTGGCCAATCGCCTGGTGAGATTAGATCTTTCAGAGCCTCGTCGAGTTTTGGCATATGTGGTTGCTCAGTCTTCAATTATTGGGAGAGATTAAGGACCGACAGTTCTATGACCCGTGCTTGGCAGAGCTTCGGAAGACAGTGGTTCAGGGTAGGGCCAAGGAGGTTACTGTTGGCGAGGATGGTGTTTTGAGACTTCAGGGCCGCTTATGTGTCCTAGTGTTGATGGCCTGAGGGAAAGGATTCTAGAGGAGGTACACAGTTCTCGGTATTCTGTTTACCCTAGTGCTACGAAGCTGTATCGTGATTTGAATCAGCATTACTGGTGAGGCAGATAAAGAAGGACATTGTGGAGTATGTGACTAGGTCCCTTAATTGCCAGCAGGTTAAGTATGAGCACCAGAGGCCAGGAGGCCTACTTTAGCAAATGCCCATTCCTTAGTGGAAATGGGAGCGCATTGCTATGGACTTCGTGGTTGGGTTGCCTTGGACTTCGCGGATGGTTGACACCGTTTGGGTCATTGAGGGTAGATTGACCAAATCGGTGCATTTCATTCCAGTGGCTAATACATATTCATTTGAGAGGTTGGTCCAGATCTACATTCGGGAGATAGTGTGGTTGCATGGTGTGCTGATGTCCATTATATCAGATCGAGGTCCTCAGTTCACCTCGCACTTCTAGAGAGCATTGCATAGCGAGATGGGCACCCAGATAGACCTCAACACAATATTTCACCCTCAGACTGATGGTCAGTAAGAGCGTACAGTTCAGATATTGGAGGACATGCTCAGGACATGTGTGATTAATTTTGGAGGTCAGTGGGACCAGTTCTTGCCTTTGGCCGAGTTTGCTTACAATAATAGTTATCAGTCCAACATTGAGATGGCACCATTTGAGGCTTTGTATGGTCGATGATGTCATTCTCCTATCGGGTGGTTTGAGCTTGGCGAGGCTAAGTTATATAACACCGACCTGGTGAGGGATGCCTTGGAGAAAGTGAAGTTGATTCAGGAGAGACTCCGTACAACACAGTCCAGACGGAAGAGTTACGCAGATCAGAGGGCGCGTGATGTATCATTTATGGAGGGTGATAGAGTCCTGTTAAAAGGCTCGCCCATGAAGGTTGTTATGAGGTTTGGGAAGAGGGAAAAGTTGAGCCCGATATTTATAGGTCCATTCGAGGTGTTGAGGTGGGTTGGGGAGGTCTCTTATAAGCTTGCCTTGCCTCCTATTTTATCAGGAGTTCACCTAGTTTTTCATGTATCCATGCTCCGGAGGTACCACGCCGATTTCTCTCATGTGGTCAATTTCAGCACTATTCAATTGGATGAGAGGTTGGGCTACGAGGAGGAGCCAGTTGCTATTATTGATAGACAGGTCTGCCAGTTGAGGTCCAAGAGAGTTTCTGCCGTAAAGGTCCAGTGGAGGGGCCAACCGGTTTAAGAGGTGACCTGGGAGTCCGAGGAGGACATGCAGAGCAAATATCCACATTAATTCAGCACTTCAGGTATGATTCTAGACATGTTCAAGGACGAACGTTTGTTTAAGAGGTGGAGCATGTAACGACCCGACCGGTCGTATTGCATTATCGGACCCCTTTCCCCTAAATGAAACGTCCCATAGAGGATTTTCATGATTTATGACTTGTGGGGACTAGTGGTGCGGGATTCGGAGGTGTTTAGAGTGAAATAGGAACAATTGGTTCCTTAAGGTTGGCCTTTAACGACAAGTTTGACTTTGGTCAACATTTTGGGTAAACGACCTCGGAGTCGAGCTTCCTCGATTCCGGTAGCTTCGTGTGATGATTTCGGACTTGGGCGTATGTTCGCATTGGGTTTTTGACGCCCCAGGGTCATTTCGGCGCCCAATATTGAAATAAGAGGTTCCTTAAGTTCATATTTTGGTTTGGGGCGTGTTTTTGTGTTATCAAGGTCCGAACAGAATTTCGAGACCGGGAATAGTTTCGTTATGTTAATTATGACTTGCCTACAAAATTTGAGGTCATTCCGGGTTATATAGGTCGGTTCGGCGCGTTGTGAGCGAAGTCTAGAAAACTTAAAGTTCCTAAGTTTGGTTCTTGGGGTTTGGGGTGTGATTTTGAGTTTTAGCGTTGTTTTTGGTGTTCTAAAGGCGCGAGCGAGTTCGTATTATGATTTGGGACTCATCGGTATATTTGGACTAGGACTCGGGTGGGCCCAGGTGCCTTACGGGCACCTAGCGGGGCTAAAACCCAGCAAAACATAGCTGCTAGTGCACTTGTTCTGGTGTGATCACAGGTGTTGTTTCCCAGTCGTAGGTGCAAAATCAAGAATTTGGGTAGTAACCTAGAACTTGTAATAATTTGAGAATTTTCTGTGAATTGGCCATGAAGTCAAGTAAGAATCGTATATTAATGATCCTTAGGATTGGGGTGCGTGTTCCCTTCGAGAATTATCTGAATCCGAGCGCGCAGGCCCGGTGTTGGATTTTGGGAATTTCTCAAGAACGTTGAATTTTTGAAAAATAAGGATAATTTCCTATTTTTAGCATGCATTGATGTTATTGTACCGTATTTGGCTAGTTGCGAGTGCTCGGGTGTAGAGTTCGAAGATTTGGGCGCTTCCTTCATCCGAGGTGTGGTCCTGTCACGAGGCGAGTATCATTTATAACCTTGTAAGGGGGAATTATCCCCCTATTATGTCCGGATAGTTAGCTCACATCATGCCTCGTGTATTTATTGATATGAACTATATGCTTGCTGAATTTACATTTCATATTTTTTACATTCCTGAAGTTTTGAATTTTAAGAAAACCTTGTAAGAAATTTGATTATGGAAACGCATTCTCTGTTAAAAAGGAATGATGTATGTGCATGAGACCGCTTCGCAAATTGTATTCCGCGAGCGGAGTGTGGTTTCCCCCACTCTATTGAGAGGCTCACTTTTGGGACGTGCCGATCGATACTTCGGCAGTGCGCAGAGAGATTGAGAGATGCATTTTTGGGACGGGCCGATCGATCCCTCGGCAGTGCATGGAGAGATTGAGAGACGCACTTTTGGGACGGGCCGATCGATCCTTCGGCAATGCGTAGAGAGGTTGACAGATGTAATTTTGGGACGGGCCGATCAATCCTTCGGCAGTGCATAGAGAGCTTGTGAGGTGCACTTTTGGGACGGGCCAATCGATCCTTCGGCGGTGCACGAGCGTGACTATACTGTGACTCCGGTCGGTTGTCCTCACCCTGCATGTGCATGCTTTATTTTTTATTAAATTTATTGAAATTGATATAACAGGTATTTGGGAAAAATTGAAGTGGCAATTGTGTTATTTATCCTCAGTATTCTTCCTGGATTCAGTATCTTAGATATATATATACTTGTTGCTTCACTGCCTTACATGCCTACTATTTTTATTACATTCTATTGATTTATACCGTTGGACCTTAGTGAATGTCATGTCGACTTCTCATCACTAACTCTTCGAGGTTAGGCAGGATACTCACTAGGTACATATATATATTTATGTACTCAGGTTGCACTTTTGTAGTTAACTGTACAGGTTCTGGGGCTAGTGTTTCTAGTTATCCGACCGGAGCTTGACATGATCCGGACCTGACTCCACGTTGACCTGCCTCCCCTGGCGATTCCCAGTTATGCTATGGAGTTGTCTTTTGTTTACTTCTGTCTATATCCTTCCAGACAGTAGTACCTTTTGTATCATCTTTTGTATATTCTACTAGTCGCCTATTGACTTGTGACACTAGTTCCTGGCACACACTTAGTAGATCTATTTTTGTGACTGTATATATATATATATATATATATATATGTGTGTGTGTGTGTGTGTGTGTGTGTGTGTGTGTGTATAATGGATCACGCTCATTTTGACTGTTTGTATTTAAATTGAAAAATGCTTTCGCTTATATTTTAAATGGGTTAAGTGTAAAACTCTGGGAAACATGCGGGGTTGGTATGTTAATAAAGAAAACTTCACTAGTAAGCAACCGTTGGCTTGCCTGACCCCGGTATTGGGCGCCATCACGACCCGCGTGGGATTTTGTGTCGTGACATAAGGTAACCATTAGAAAAATTCCTTGGAAGAACTTTTGGAGAATAGTCTCCAAAATGATTTGGCACTTGAAAGGTTGCACTCGCAAATGTATGCAATGATTGAAGCTTCAAGGGTTCAAAAAGCCTTAAAGGTGAGTGATAGCCAAGAACCTTCCTTAGAGGTTGAAGTTAAAAATTCTTCCTTGGTACTTGAACAAAACCAAGAAGAACTGTCAAATGCTCAAAATGAGAGGATGATGCTAATGTTGGAGGCCATTCTTGAAAATGGGGAAAAGAATAAATTTGCACTCGAGGAATTGAAACATGATGTGACTCAAAATGATGAGCACGTCCGCATTTTGGAAGATCAAATGCAAGCATTGATGGAGGCTCATTATGCCTCTGAAGTTGAGAGTGTGGATGGAAGACAGGAAGAGTCCAATTCCGAGGGTGAGAGTGAGCCTTACTTTGAGGAATCAATCCTTGAACATCTGCTAACTGACTCCATGACTGTTAGTGATGCCGAGAAAAATATGGAATTAGATTCAACCGGGGTGATTGAAAATTTGGTTGAAATTGACTCTATTCCGAGGGAATAGGAGGATGTCAAAATCCGGGAAAAATTGCAAGTTGGAGGTTTGAAGGCACACTCAAAGCATTTTTCAACATTGGAATTATGTGGTGATACGGAAGTTGAACTACACGGATCAATGAGGGATTGCGAGAAGGAAAAATTCATACCATACATCTTACAAGTTGAGGAAACAAGAAAGCAAAATTACATACCTCACATGAAAGCAAAGAAGTGAAAAATGAAAAATTTGAGGATTGGCTCGATCATCTACTCACCACTCCCACCGCCCGTGGTCACAAGCTTGATTCCAAGCTAGGTTCCCAGTTCATATTGTCAAAGTGGCGAGAAAAGTGGTAAAGTTGACGTGCGTCGTGCCACGACGTTAACTGCGGCGCTTGGTGGGAGGCAGCCTATCGTTTTTCAAATTTTTTATTTTTTTGGTCATTTTTGGAATTTTCTTTTTTAAAATAGCTTATTATATTTTTTCTAACCAATCCGCCAAGTTTCAGAATTTTCGGAGTTGATTTGAGCAGGTCGTCGGGGAGACCGGGTGGCTAAAAACAGTGTAGGAGGAGAAAATATTTTGCTGGGAAAACATTCTGCTCAACTCTGCGATGCCACATGTCAAAAATTCTATTGCAGAGTTGAATTTGCGAGAAAAAATGCGATCGCAAAAATTTCACAAGCTTTTTGGTGTTGAGCCCAGGGATTTCGCACCTCCGGTCAAGCTTCCGCAGATGCGGTTACTGATGCGCAGGTGCGCACTTTAACATAGGTGTGGTTGGATTCTCGCAGGTGCGCATCCGCAGGTGCAGATAACCAGCTAAATTCCCAAATTCTACCCCCAGATGCAGATGATGATGACGAAGACAGTTCTCAGCAGCATTAACCAGCCTCTTCTCTTGCAGTCTACTTGTCTGATGCAAACCTCAGGGATACCCTCAAACTATGCTTTTTTATTTTCATGTTAGGCAGTGGGGACACTGCAATATTTCTAGTTGGGGGTGGCTTTTGTGCATTGTATCTATTATGGCTTTGTTTATGACATTGTTTATAACATTGTTATGTGCCCTTGCCAGGCTTCTTTATTATGTATGGATATTATGTGCCCTTGCCGGGCTTATTGTGGATTATGTCAATGTTTTTTTTTCTAAGCTTGGTGTGATTAGTTTTTATTTTTCTTGTATAATTTATTTTCTTTAGTAGTTACTTCTATCTTAGTTTTTAGTTGTTGTTAGTAGTTTTGTTATTTAATTTTTATTTTCTTAATAATACATCCTTGGATTTTCTTCATGCTACTGTTTTTTCCAATGGAGCATTTTTTAACTAAACCGGGTGACTTGTTCCTATGATAGATGGTATGACAACTTTCTTAAGGGAATTAGTCTTGTTTTGCTGGGAAGAGACCTTTGGGTTATTTGGTACTAAAGAAATTATCCTTTTGTATGTGAAATGTAAATTAAGAATACCCCTTAAAATTTTGGTTTTGAAGTAAAACAAGTAAATTGCATGGTGAAGAGTAATATTTGTGATAAGATTTTGGCTCTTTTACTGACTTGCGACTCACTAGTTTGAAAAAATATTGATGTAGACTCCTGTTGGAAAGTGAAATTGATCCGTCTTGATTAATTCATGTGCCATGTATGTTAGTGTTTGTATAAATAAATCTAGTGTTTACCTCTATCATCTAGAACTAGCCCGATTGGGTTTTCAATGCAAATGATAATTATGTTTGGATGGAGAAATGACCTTAGGCATTATTTGTGTTATTTGAAAACCCCCTTAGCCTTTTCGTGCCAGCATTGTATAGATATTTCCACTAGTTACCCCATTTGAGCCTTTAACCTTTTCCTTGGCCACCTCATTACAAACCTTCCCCTTTTGCAAAATAATTCCCTTTTTTTAACCCGTCCCTCCTTGAATATTGAGAATGAGGCAAATAGCCTAAGTTGGGGGTGTGGTGTCAAAGTGAAATTGGTAAGGTTGTAGATTGAGTGTAGGAGCCTATACCTCAAAGTGTTCACATGAAATTACTCAAGCTCCAAAGGAAAAAAAAGTTAAAAAAAAGTGAGAGAAAAAGAAAAGAAAAAGAAATATTTGTATATATATCAATATGGATCCTTGAAAAAAAATTGGAGAGGTACTTAAAATGGTTCGATGTTGGTAACTAGGAGCCAAGGAGGGCTATGTGGTTTGAAGAGAAACAAAGGGCAACAAGAAAGAAAAATGTGAGTAGTGTTCAAAGAGGGTGTAGTCACTTGTACCCAAATGTTTATCTAACTCTTCCCTAAGCCTACATTACAAGCTTACAAAGTCCTTATGGGATCTCCAACTGAATGTTCTTGAAAAGGCGATGATTTAAAATAAGGGAAAGCCTATGGCATTATATGTTGTAATACTTGAAATTCTTTGTTAGTGTGAATGTCTTTGTAAATATGTCCCTTTTTGTTGTAATTGTAAATATTGCGAGTTGGGACTTTCTTTCTCTCTTGTGAGGGCACATGAACTAGAATTGATCGGTGAAATTGATAAATTCGGAAATGAACGAGTTGAGCATTTGTAGTAGACTAGTGTTGCTGAGTCACTTCTTGAGGCTTATTCTTTTCACTTGATTATTCTTTTAAACTTCCTTGCACTTCTTGAAGCTGTTTTTAAATGAGGGAGCTATTCAAGTAAGATGCATACTTGAGCCTATTTATCAAATCCATATGTATAATGCTTAGTTGGAGAATGTGACTTGTAAATAAGAGCAATGCAGCTTGTGTTTGAAATGGTAAAACCTCATTGATTTATTAGTTTTTGATTTACTTGTGGATAAGCAAAAGCTCTAAGTTGGGGTATTGATGAGTGGTGATTTTACCAGTCATTTTGGCCTCTTTTCGTTAGATTTTGCATCATTCAACGATAACTTGAGGTCGTTTATAGTGTGTAATTGCTCGAATTTTAGGGAAATGATTCCATGAAGTGGTTGGTGTTGAATTGGAGGGAAGTTTAACAAAACGTGGTGAAAATGTGCAGAAGCTCCAGTGATTCCGCACCTGCGGACTCTGGGCCTCTGGTGCGACCTCGCACGTGCGAAGAAGAGCTAGAGTGGAATGAAACCGCATTTGCGATGTAATCCCCGCACCTGTTGAACCGCATGTGCGACATTTTTTCCGCATCTATGGAAATGTCTCAATATACCCAGACTCGCACATGCGTTTGGATTTCCGCTCCTTCGGAACCGCAAATGGGAAGATTCTTCTGCAGGTGCTGCCAACGTGCATCAGTACTGTACATAATTGTAAAATCATATTTTCTTATTCTGCACCCTCATATACTCGACCTAGCAGATCTTTTGTCATATCTTTGGCATTGTAAAATTCATTTTTGAGTAGAGAAAAAGAGAGAAAACATTTGTGGAAGCTAGGGTTTGCACACACACTTGGGATTTGACGATTTCAACCTTGTGGTTAAGGATTTCTTACCCTTTTATGTTTGTTTCTTCATTTCCTTGATTTGTATTGAATATTTAAGTGTGTAGTATTTATTTCCAACACTAGTTCTTGTTTATGGGAATATTCATATTTAAAGTGTGGATTAAATACCTTGTTGTGCTTATGTATTGAATGATTTTTATATATTCATGAAGTGAGTTATTGTTACATTAGTTATTCCTGTTCTTTAATGTTTCCAAAAGGATTAGCTAACCCTAGGACTCGCCCATTAACTCCGAATTTATTTTGGAAAAGATAATTTGGGGTTGGGAAAGATTAATTAACAAGAACTTGAGGCTTTAACCCTCATTTTATAGATTCTACCTAGGGATAGGATTGAACGACTTGTAGCCATATCCGAGTGTTCTTAATCTCTTGATTGGGGTAGGAAAAATTCAACTAGGAAGTATTATTAATCTTTGGAAAATGCTAATTTAGAATTATTATCCGTGGCTAATTAACATAAACCGGCTCATATTTTTTAAATCGTGAAATACATTGGATCGTTACTTTAGTGTAACTCCCAATGCATTCAAACTTGTGGCCATTGATCATTTTACTTTCTTTCTAGGTTAGTTTATTTTTTCGCATTTAGTTATAAGCATTTTCAAAACCAAAATATATTTGTTTGGCATTGCGCGATAAGTGATAATTCTCTTACATTCCTAATCGCCTCCATATTGTTTTATTTGGGATTCGACCCCAGCCTTGTTGGTTATTATATTTGACAATCGACCACTTACACTATTTTAAGGTGTAATTTGAGCGTATCAAAAGCCAAGGCTACTTAGGTTCCTTCCTTTTACCTCCCTAGTGTAAACATTGCTCAGGGTTCATGTGAGACCATTGTCAACTCTAACACACTAGGACTTGGTCCCTAGTCTTTCCCTGAATTGTTTCTGATCAACCTCTCTAGTGGGAGCACCACCCTGGGTTCGTGAAGCCCTTGGGAACTCTAACACACTAGGGTCCTGGGTTCTATATGATCAACCTTGATATATGTCCAATTGGTGAATCTCTCAATAGCTGGTTATTTTGTATTTATGAGCATGAGATTTTTGAGGCGTTGTGATTTGAAGTCTTGGCCTGTCCATGTGTATTTGTGCCCGATATAGTCTCCATATAGTTATATCTATTCTATAATTTACTACATTCAATTCTGGTCTGTAATAATTATTTGTAATAACAATTCTGGGGTGTTAGTGAAATTGGGAAGGGGTTCTTATTTTACATTTGCAATAAAGTTGGATAGAATCCTGCCTATAGGTTCGATACAGTGTTGTTAAATGTTGTATGTTATAAATCATGCCTATATGTACCTTATTATGTTCATTCATCACATGCTAGCAGCCATGCCAGTAGGTTTAATGTTTGGTTCAATGATGTTCTATTTTTGCTTGTTAGAGACCATGCTTATAGGAAATGGTATTGTCAAGACCCAATTTTCGCTCTGTTGGGTATCGTGATGGAACCTAGTCTTGGGGACTAGGTAAGCCTATGATTCATTGAATAACAATAGTAATAAAAAGAAAAAAAACTAACAGTTTCGATATGAAAACCCTTACATAATTTTACAATTTCCCAAAACCCGTAGTACAAGTCATAAGCTATACAGATTTTACTAGAACTTCTAAATACAACTGCTTGAAAATGAGTAAGAGCAACTAAATAAAAGTAGGAAGGTGACATCGAAGCCTGCGAACGTAGAAGCAGGTTTACCTTTAGTCTTCTCGGTAATGATCCGCGCAGCTACTAACTGTCAATACCTGGATTTGCACAACAATGTGCAGGAGTGTAATATGAGCACACCACAGCGGTGCCCAGTAAGTATCATGAATAACCTCAATGAAGTAGTGGCGAGGACTAATCAAGACACCCACTGGTCTAATAAACTAAACAGGCAAAAGTTTAGAAGTAATGAAATATGACATCTATCTAATGTATACACAATATGGCTAACAGTATAACAATTACAATAAGGAAAGAAAAACGGCAAACAACAACGAAACATCATAATAATACATAGAATGATGGACGGGAACACTTCCCAAGTCCGCAACCACAATACAATAAGGGTAAGTAGTAACTCAGCACTGCAATAGTTTCCACATCAGGCCTTAGCCAACAACCCCAACAAATTAGTCAAAGTCTTCAAGTGTAAACTCTCACCCGTAAGCTTGTTAAATATAATCCTTTCAAATACGAATTCTTTTGAAATATACTTCCTTCGAATATAAAGTTTCAGATAGATATCCTTCAAACGTCGTTCTTTCAAGATAAAAGATTTTCAAATATACTTCTCCAATTAATTGTCTTTCAAACATAGTTTTTTTCGAGATAAATGCTTTTCAAATATACTTTTCAAGTAAATGTCTTTCAAACATAGTTTATTCAAGATAAATGTTTATATATATATATATATTCTTTGAGTAAATATCCTTTGAGTATAGGTCACCCTGTGACACCTAGGCATAGAAGATTAACAGCTCCGAACACACACATATCAACATGGGAAATCTACCGGGATAATGTCCCGTAGTACCGAATCAATTAAGCAGTACATGGGTATCTCCCGAAATAAGTCCATAGTCCAAAAATAAATATGAAGTTCTTGGGGGATCTTCTGAAATACGTTCCTCGTCCCAAAATAAATATGCAGTGCTGGGGGATCTCCCGGAATACGTCCTGTAACGACCCGGCCGGTCGTTCCAAGAATTTTAGGCCCTTTTTCCTTATTTATGCTTTATCATTTGTGTCTTAGCCTATTTATGTTGTGCTGGGTCGGTTGGTTGAGGTTCGGGTTCTGAGTTGTCGTGGTGAGACCTGAGATACTTAATCTCTTAAATTGGCTTAACAATTGGAAAAGTCAACTAAGAGTTGACTTATTGGTAAACGACCTCGGAATGTAAATTTTATGGCTTGGATAGATTCTTTAGGTGATTTGTGACATAGGAGTGTGTTCGAATGTGGTTTTGACGTCCGGTGTTGAATTAGGCTTGAATTGGCAAAATTTAGTTTTTGGTAATTTCCGATCGGCAATGAAAAATTAGCTATCGGAGTCGAAATGGAATTCTAGAAGTTGGAACAGGTTCGTAGTGTCATTTTGGATGTGTGTGCAAAATTTTAGGTCAGTCGGACGTGTTTTGAATGGTTTCGACATCTTTGGCGAAATTTATAAGTTTCAAAGTTCATAGGCTTGAATTGGATGTCATGTTTTATGTTTTTGCGTTGTTTTTTGTATTTTGAAGGTTCAAATAAGTTTGGATGAGGTTATGGGATATTTTGGAATATTTGGTTGAGGTCCCGAGGGCCTTGGGTGTGTTTCGGGTGGTTATCGGAGTGTGTTTGGCTTTAAAGAGACTGTTGTTGCTGCTGCAATTTTTGTTGCTGGTTTCCTTCCATGCGATTGCAAGAGTTGGGACGCGATCACGTAGGTTTGTTGAGGGCAGCTGTGAAATTTTTTCTATGCGATCACCATTTTGGATCTGCGATCGCGATCCCGTGGCTGAGGTCGTGATCACGAAGAAGGATTTGTAGCAGTCGTATGGGAAAGGAATTTCTTTACGCGGTCGCGATCGCATTGCTTTTGGAGCTTTTTAGCTGCAATCGCGTGTGTGTTTCTTTGATCACATACAGTAAGTTGGGGTCCAGTCCATTTTTTTGTGTTTCGCGATCGCGATGAAGGAAATAGCTGGGCAGAAAGTTTAAATTCCAAGAACGGGGGTTTTTGGCCATAACTCAAAAGACCACTAGAGAGCTCGAGAGAAGGAGGAATTGGAGGAGATTTTCACTGGAGTTCTTGAGGTAGGTGTTCTTCGACCACTTTTGGGTTAATTTCATGATTTAGCCTTGCTTTTTACCATGTAATTTGAGGAATTAAATTGGAAATTGGGGAAAAATGGGAGGAATAATTTAGAATTTATTTTGATGATTTGAGTAGGCAATTGAGGTCGGACTTTGGTAAATTTTGTACGGGTAGATCGTGGGGGAATGATGATTCTATTTTTGTGATTTTTACCGAATTCTGAGATGTGGGCCCGGGCCTGGGGTTTGGCCAATTTCGGGAATTTTCTCTAAAATTGGTAGTTTTCGATTGGGCCTTGTCTTTTAGCGTATATTGATGATGATAATCTGGTTTTGGTTAGATTGGGAGTAGTCAGGAGACGATTCGAGGGGAACGAGCATCGCGGAGTAGTTTTAGACTGTTTTGGAGGTAAGTAATGATTGTAACTCTAACCCGAGGGTATGAAATCCCGTGTATTTTATATTGTTTTGGTAACTGAGGTGACGCACATGCTAGGTGACGATCGTGTGGGTATGCACCGATAGGGATTGTGACTTGGTCCGTCCCATAGCGACTTTTAAGCCGCATACTTGATTTGAAATCATAAATTGTCCTATATTCTTTAGGCCTATATTATATTATGGACAGTATGCCATGTTTGGAGCCTTATGCCTATCTGTTTAGACCCTTAGGGGTATTTTGATACTATTCTCACACTATTTTTGATAGAAAAATTTATGAACTCAGTCATGTTTATTACTTGCTGCTATTGCACTTATCACACTGTTTTATGATACTGTGAGGTATTTTGGGCTGAGTCCCGTGTTGTCGAGATGATTAGTCCGAGTGGATTGAGAGGATGACTGAGTGAGGCCGAGAGCCGAGATTATGAGAATAGTTATGGGTCGGGCTGCACGCTGCAACATATATTATATGGATTGGGCCGCACGCCATAACACATGTATAATGGATCGGGCTGCACGCCGCAACAATATAATGCTTGGGCTGTAGGAGCCCCTCCAGAGTCTGTACACCCCCAGTGAGCACAGTCGACTATATATATATATATATATATTGGATCAGGCTGCACGGCGCAACATATGTTATGTGGATCAGGCTGCGCGCCGCATGAGATATTGTATGGATCGGGCTGCACGCTGCAATAGTTGAGTGGTTATCTGATTCTTGTTGGGTGCGAGTGTTTAGTGTGAGCATGAAATACTGATAGTGGAGTCACGAGTGACTGAGATACCTTGTTATGAGAGATACTGTGCCCGGATTCTTTTCTCTCTCTTCTTTATCTGAGCCTTCTAATAAACGTTGAACTACTGTTTTATGAAATCATGATTTATAAATGCCCATCACTACACTCAAGTTTTTAGTTACTTTGATTACTTACTGAGTTGGCGTACTTACGTTACTCCCTGCACCTCTTTGTGCAGATCCAGGTACCAGACCATCTCGCTAGTTGATTTTCAGACGTGCTTGAAGTTTTTTCGTGGATCGAGGTAGCTGCTCATCGTCCCCAACTCACCTCCTTTCCTTTCCACAGTTCATAGTTTTGTCTTCCATGCTTCAGACTCTTGTAGTAGCAACGTCACTTTATTATACATCGTATTTATCGTCATAGGTGCTCATGACAGTTGACTCCAAGTTTAAGGGTACTGTATAAATTGTTTATTTAATTTTGTTGCTTTATTCTGCTTAAGTGAAATAAATTATTTTTGTGAAAGATCGGTATAGTTTGGAAATTATGAAATATTATAATAGTATGTAATGGTTTGCTAGCCTAGTTCCATGATAGGCACCATCAGGCCCGGCTTAGGATTTGGGGTCATGACACGTCCGTAACCCCAAAATAAATATGCAATACATGGGGAATCTCCCGAAATACGTATGTAGTCCCAATTTAAATATGCAATACATAGGGATCTCCCGGAATACGTCCGTAGTCCCAATTTAAATATGCAATACCAGGGGATCTCCCAGAATACGTCTGTAGTCCCAATTTAAATATGCAATATAGGGGGATCTCCCGGAATACGTTTGTAGTCCTAAAGTAAATATGCAATACATGGGGATCTCTGGGAATGCGTCCGTAGTCCCAAAATAAATATGCAGTACAGGGGGATTTCCCGGAATACGTATGTAGTCCCTATTCAAACATGTTGAGCAACCAACAATGACAACAATTATAGTATGGCAGAAAACTCGTACATCACCACAACAAGTACAAAGCAACAACGACAGTAATAAAAAGTATGGTGAGTAAATCACAACAAGAACATCAAATCACAAGAAGTAGTAGAACTCGTTCACAAGGAATAACCACGCTAAAGAATGCTAAATGTAAAGAGAACAACTTAACCAGGAAAAAACAAGGCGTAACAACGAATCCACGATATTCAAGTAAACAATAAAAAGCCAACACGAGTAAAATAAACTCCATGTAAGGACAAGTAGACTAAGATATAAGTTATCTAAACTCCTTGAGAAGTTGAGCAATTATGAGAGATATTCAACATTTCAAATAAGGGTGAGCAGTTAAAGAAAATCCTAACTCCAATTAAGGCTACATAATTATAGGATGAGGTAATACTAGTTTCAATTAAATAGGCAGTTTATGAAAAATATAGCATGATGGTAGAAGAAATAAAACCTTCCATTAAGTCAATTAGCAGTCAAATAGGCAATAAAAGGAATCTTACCAGCAAGTAATTGTAATCTAACCAGGTAGAGATGAAACTAGTAATCAGGAACTCAGTCTTAACAAATACAACTTCCTACATAGGGAATATAAGGACATAAGAACCCTCAAAGATCAACCTTCTACAAATAAGTCTGAACACGCACTCGTCACCTCGCGTACGCAGACTACAATCAACATAGAACACTCAAATCCTAAAGGGTAATTCCCCCACATAAGGTTAGGCAAGATACTTACATTAAAGACGACAACCCGGTACTCTTAAATGCACTTCTCGGGTGAAAAGGCCTCTGGACGGTTCAAATCTAACTAAAATAACTTTAAACTACACATAAAATTTATAAGAAACTATTATGGATCTTAAACTCTAGATCATTAACAAAATCAAAAAATCGGCTGAAAACTTGGCCCCTGGTCCCGCACCTCGGAACCTGACCAATTTTACAAAACCCGAATACCCATTCCAATATGAGTTCAATCATACAAAAATTACGAAATTCTGATACCATTTCGTCCCTCAAATCATGATTTTTTCGTTTTAGAAAATTTCTTCAAAAAACAAACATTTTCCTCAACCCAAAATAGGATTCAAAAGACAAAAACAAACATAAAATCATGGAAAATATATAATTATAGGTGAAGAACACTTACCCCCTCGATTAGCTTGAAAATCCCCAAAAAACGCTCCCAAATACGAAGTCCAAATCTCAAAATGTGAAGAAAATGGCTAACCCTCATTTGTAAGAATTTGCCCAAGACATCTGCATAGCAGGATCTGCGCAACCGCAGGTCCGCGAGTCCACCCGTACTTGCGCCCATTTTCTCTCATGCGCCCAAGAAACCGCTTCTGCGGCAACCGCATGTTAGCCGCAGTACTTCGCACTTGCGAAGGATGCCTAGTCTGCTTCCTCTCGCACCTACGCATTTTTTTCCGCACCTGCAAAGCTCGCACATGCGGTTCCCTATCCGCAGGTGGGGCCACACAAGAACAGCAACACCAACTGCATTTTCAAACTTCTAACTTCCCGATAACCATCCAAAATCATCCCAAGCCCCTCGGGACCTCAACAAATTACACCAATAGGTCACGTATCAATACAAAAACTTAGTCGAACCTTCGGAACACCCAAAACAATACCAAAAGACCGAATTAACCCTGAATTCAAGCCTAAGGTTTCTAAACTTCGAAAATTCGCCAACGATGCCGAAATCAACCAAACCACATCTGAGTGACCTGAAATTTTGTACACACGTCACAAATGATGCTATGAACCTATTCCAACTTCAAAAATTCTACTCCGACCCCGATATCACATTTTCCACTGCCGATCGGAAATCGACAAATTTCTAATTTCGCCAATTCAAGCCTAAATCTACTACATACCTCCAAAACACATTCTGGATACAATCCTAAGCCAATACTCACCATACGAAGCTGCTGGCATCATCCGTATTTTGTTCTAGAGTTGTTTACACAAAAAGGCAAATTCCGATAAAAATTCACTTCTTAAACTTCCATAACAAAAATTCTTCTTCCAATTCGACTCTTAATCTTCTGGTAACTGAATCCAACCATGCACGCAGGTCGATATACACAATGTGAAGCTGCTCAAGACCTTGTGCCACCGAACAGAGCTTAAATTCCAAAAACGATCGGTCGGGTAATTATAGTTATGATTCAATATATGTGCAAAATCCTGTTTTATTCTGTTCTATTCACGATCTATAGAAATCATGTAAATAGGATCTAAAATTGGAATAATTGTATAAAGCATGCTTATAGGTTTGAATCAATTTAATTATCATTTCCGCCCATTTATTCATATGTTTCCAAACAATGTGTCACAACCCAATTTCCTACACAAGTCGTGATGGCGCCCAACTACGGGGTTAGGCAAGCCAATATGAATTCTACTAGGTGTCACCCTACCCATATGATTAATTAAACCACTTTTTCAAAATTTTAAACATTTATTTACAGGATATTATCATGTGACATAAAAATAAGATATCTGATACATGAGTCAACAAATAAGCATATGTATGGAAATACAACCCAACAACCCAAATGTACGCACGTGTGTGCCAGGAACTAGTGTCACGACTGTCGCAGGCAACTATCAGAATACACTAGAATATATAAATATCTAAAATCCCATAGTCTGAATGAAATAGATAGGAAAATAACAAAAAGGAAACTCCAAGGTGCTGCAAGGAAATCGTCAGGGAGAGCAGCTCACCGTGAAGTATAACCAACCCCGGTCAATATCTAGCACATGACTGATGATCAAACATACCAACCTCCGGACCTGTACAGTCAAGTACAGAAGGAAAAGAAAGTGCAGCATGCGTACATACATAAATATGCACCCAGTGAGTATCCCGCCTAATCTCGAAGAAGTAGTGACGAGAAGTCGACTCCATACTCACTAAGGTCCAACAGTGATAAAGTAGGCAAGATGCAAGAAAAACAATAAGCATGAAAGACAAATAACCAAGTGCATCAGTATTAAACATCAAATGACAATCCAAAAATCCACCCAGATTGGTAACCACCGTGGCGTACGACCCGATCCCATCCTGTAACCCTTGCCGTAGCGTACGACCAGATCCCATCCTGTAACCCTTGCCGTAGCGTATGACCCGATCCTATTCTGAAATCCTTAATCCCACCGTGGCATACGGCCCGCTCCCATAATACATACTCTCTCATCACTCTGTTGTGGCGTACGACCCGATCCCATAATATAATAAATCGTCACTCTGTCGTGCGTACAACCCGAACCCATAATTAATCAATCATCATTCTATCGTGGCGTACGGCACGATCCTATAATATAATCAATCATCACTTTGTCGTGGCATACGGCCCGATCCCATAATATAATCAATTATCACGCTGTCGTGGCGTACGGCCCGATCCCATAATATAATATATCATCACTCTACTGTGGCTTACGGCCCGATCCCATCCTGTGATCACTCTTATCACTCAAATAAATCCAGGTATCATCATGTTAAAAGCCAATAATACCAATTAGTCAAGAATACAAGTCATAGTTAGGCTACAAGAGGAAAGAAAACAATGAATATGATGTGTCCTAACTACCCGGACGAAGCAGTAATAGCCACTACGTACGGACTCTCGTCACTTGGTGCGTACGTAGCCCCCAAACAATATCACATATCAATCAATATTACCTATAGGAACAATTTCCCAGTCGCGAGGTTAGAAAGGAGACTCACCTGGATAAAATCACTCCTCGGACCAAGGACCGGATCAAAAGATGCGCCCAAACTCCGAAACTACTCCTGACGGCCCACAACTAGCCAAACATGATGTAATTTAATCAATTTAAGGTTCAAGAAAAATAATTAGCAAGGTTTCTTAAAAAATTAACATTCTTGATGATTCTTGAAATTTCGACCCCAAGCCTACGCGTTCGGTTTCCGAAAATTCTTGGAGGAGTAGCTTACCCAAAGCCTAAGGAGCGAAATTATATAATTTATTCAAGAATTTATGGCTAATATGGGATAATTCACTAATTATCAAATCCCTATAAGTTTCTACCCAATTTTCCCATGATTTGGCATTTTTAAGAATAAAAGATAGTTGAATTCCATGTATAATTGACAACTTAGAGTAGAAATTTCTCACCTTGGATGATAATAGCCTTGGACAGCCCCTCCCAAGCTCTAGGTTCTTTTAATGGAATTAGGGATTGAAAAACGAAGAAGAAAACCCGTGATTGGAAACATAAATATAGGGTGCCCACGGGGATTCTCGCACCTGCGACATTGGGACCGCAGGTGCGGTCTCGCACCCGCGAGAAGTTTGTCGCCCCTGTGGGAAAGGGCCTGGGACCCTAGGCTCGCACCTGCGGAGTCAGAAGCTGCACAAGCGGTCACGCCTGCAATGGGTGTCGCACCTGCGAAGGGGAAGTCCGCACCAGCGATCACACCAGCTGATGTGCACTAGCAGTGATTTTTGCTGGTTTTTGGCCTTGCGCGGGGTTGGGGAGGCACCCGAGCCCCCACCAAAATATACCAACCAGTCCCAAATCAATATACGTACTTGCTCGAGCCTACAGATCACTCATAACATTGCTAAAACACAAAATCACTCTCCAAAACCCCCTTGAATCAAATTAAAAATATAAGAAATTCTAGAATTCACCTCATCGTGCCGCACGGGCCTATACTACTCGGAATGACTTCAAATTTTTATAGACAAGTAATGAATGACTATACGAAACTATTCCCGGTCTCAGAATTTCATTCGGACCTCGATAGAACAAAAACCACGTCCCTAACCAAATCTCAAATAAAAAGGAAATCATGATTTCCATTTCGGGCGTCGAAATACTCCCGGGTCATCAGAAACCGAGACGAACATACGCCCAAGTCTGGAATCATCATACAGAGCTACTGGAGCTTTTAGAACTCGATTCCGAGGTTGTTTACTCGAAATATTGACCGAAGTCAAACTTGGCGAAATAGGCCAACCTTAAGGAA
Organism: Nicotiana paniculata; assembly: GCA_005239505.1. Taxonomy (NCBI): domain Eukaryota; kingdom Viridiplantae; phylum Streptophyta; class Magnoliopsida; order Solanales; family Solanaceae; genus Nicotiana; species Nicotiana paniculata. The sequence continues at coordinate 141,263 of ML359302.1, forward strand.
CCAAGTGTTCGTAAACCATCCAAATCCTTCCCAAATCCCGAACCACCTGCTCCCGCGAGTCATAAAGTACGAATAACTACTAAGGAAAGTTTAATTCAGGGAAACGAGATCCTAATATACAAAACGATCGGCTGGGTCATTACATTCCACCTCTTAAAACAAACATTCATCCTTGAACGGGTCTAGAATCATACCTGAGGTACTGAATAAGTGTGGATATATGCTCCGCATATCCTCCTCGGACTCCCACGTCGCCTCCCCAACTAGTAGGCCCCTTTACTGGACATTTACAATAGAAACTCTCTTGGACCTCAACTGACGGTCTTGTCTATCAACAATAGCGATTGCCTCCTCCTAGTATCCAAACCTCCCATCTAACTGAATAGTGCTGAAATCGACCACATGAGAGAAGTCGGCGAGGTACCTCCAAAGCATGTAAACATGAAAAACTGAGTGAACTCCTAATAAGCTGGGAGGCAAGGCCAACTCATAAGCAACCTCTCCAACTCGCCTCAATACCTTGAATGGACCTATAAATCATGGGCTCAACTTGCCATTCTTCCCAAACCTCATAATACACCTTCATAGGCGAAACCTTCAACATGAATCTATCTCCCTCCATGAATGATACATCACGCGCCCTCTGATCCGCGAAACTCTTATGTCTGGACTATGCTGTAGGGAGTCTCTCCTGAATCAAATTTACTCTCTCCAAGGCATCCCTCACCAGGTCAGTGCCATATAACTTTGCCTCGCCGGGCTCAAACCACCCGATGGGGGAACGAAATCGCCGACCATACAACGCCTATAATGGTGCCATCTCAATGATGGGCTGATAATTATTATTGTAAGCAAAGTCGGCCAAAGGCAAGAACTGGTCCCTCGGACCCCCGAAATCAATCACACATTCCTTGAGCATGTCCTCCAATATCAGAACTATACGCTTTGACTGACCATCAGTCTGGGGATGAAATGTTGTGCTGAGGTCTATCTGGGTGCCCATCTAACTATGCAATGCTCTCCAGAAGTGCGAGGTGAACTGAGGGCCTCGATTTGATATGATGGACACTGGCACACCATGCAGCCGGACTATCTCCCGAATGTAGATCTGTGCAAACCTCTTAGATGAATATATGGTAGCCACTGGAATGAAATGCGCCGATTTGGTCAATCTATCCACAATGAACCAAACTGCGTCCGCCTTGCGCGAAGTCCGAGGCAATCCAACAACGAAGTCCATAGCAATTCACTCCCATTTCCACTCAGGGATGGGCATATGCTGAATTAAGCCTCCTAGACTCTGATGCTCATACTTAACCTATTGGCAATTGAGGCACCTAGTGACATACTCCACAATGTCCCAGGGTGAATAGAATGTCTAGAACTGTGCGCCTCCTATAGAATCCTCTCCCTCAGGCCACCCACATTAGGAACATATAAGCGGCCCTGAAGTCGCAGAACACCATCCTCGCCAATAGTAACCTCCTTGGCCCTACCCTCAACCACTGTTTCCCGAAGCTCTGCAAAGAAAGAATCATAGAACTGTCGGGCCTTAATCTCCCCCACTAATGAAGACTGAGCAACCACATGTGCCAATACTCAACAAGGCTCTGAAAGATCTAACCTCACCAAGCGATTAGCTAGGGACTGAATGTCTCTCCTCCGCAGAAATATAAGCCAACCTACCCATACTCTCAGCCTTCCGGCTCAATGCATCTGCCACCACATTTGCCTTGCCCGGGTGATAAAGAATGGTAATATCATAATCCTTCAACAACTCAAGCCATCTGCGCTGCCTCAAATTAAGATCCTTTTGTTTAAATAAGTGTTGCAAGCTGCGGTGGTCGGTGTAGACCTCACAAGATACACCATACAAGTAATGACACCAAATCTTCAAAGTAGGAACAATCGCTCCTAACTCCAGATCATGCACATGATAGTTCTTTTCATGAATCTTCAGCTGGCACGAAGCATAAGCAATAACCTTGCCATCCTGCATCAACAGACATCCTAGCCCGATACACGAAGTGTCACAATATACCGTATACATCCGTGACTCAGTTATAAAGTAGGTAAGATACATGGAAAACAATAAGCATGAAAGACAAATAACCAAGTGCATCAATATTAAACATGAAATGACAATCCAAAAATCCACCTAGATTGGTAACTGCCGTGGCGTACGACCCGATCCCATCCTGTAATCCTTGTCGTGGCGTACGACCAGATTCTATCCTGAAATCCTTAATCCCACCGTGGCATACGACCCGCTCCTATAATACATACTCTCTCATAACTCTGTCGTGGCGTACGACCCGATCCCATAATATAATGAATCGTCACTCTGCCGTGGTGTACAGACCGATCCCATAATTTAATCAATTATCACTCTGCCATGGCATACGGCCAGATCCCATAATATAATCAATCATCACTATTCTGTGGCGTACGACCCGATCCCATAATATAATAAATCATCACTCTATCATGGCGTACGACCCGATCCCAAAATATAATCAATCATCACTATGTCGTGGCGTACGACCCAATCCGATCCTGTGATCACTCTTATCACACTCAAATCAAGCCAAGTATCATCACGCACGGACTCTCAGACGAAGCAGTAATATCCACTGCGCACGGACTCTCGTCACATGGTGCGTACATAGCCCCCAAACAAGATCACATAGCAATCAAGGTTACCTAGAGTGATAATTTCCCTCTCACGAGGTTATAAAGGAGACTCACCTCGACAAAAGCACCCCTCGGACCAAGGACCGGATCAAAAGATGCACCCGAACTCTGAAACTACTCCTGACGGCCCACAACTAGCCAAACATGATGTAATTGAATCAATTTAAGGTTCAAGAAGAAGAATTAGCAAGAATTCCTAAAAAATTAACATTCTCGATGATTCTTGATATTTTGACCCCGAGCCTACGCGTTCAGATTTCGAAAATTCTTGGAGGAGTAGCTTACCCGAAGCCTAAGGAGCGAAATTATATAATTTATTCAAGAATTTATGGATAATATGGGATAATTCACTAAGTATGAAAGCCCTAGAAGTTGCTACCGAATTTTCCCATGATTTGGTATTTTTAAGAATAAAAGATAGTTGAATTCCATGTATAATTGACAACTTAGAGTAGAAATTGTTCATCTTGGATGATAATAGCCTTGGACAGCCCCTCCCAAGCTCTAGGGCCTTTTAATGGAGTTAGGGATTGAAAAATGAAGAAGAAAACCCGTGCTTCCAAACATAAATATAGGCTGCCCACAGGGATTCTCGCACCTGCGACTTTGGGACCGCAGGTGCGGTCTCGCACCGGCGAGAAGTTGGTCTCCCCTGCGGGAGAGGGCCTGGGACCCTGGGCTTGCACCTGCGGAGTCGGAAGCCGCACCAGCAGTCACACTCCTGCAGAAGATTGGTCGCGCCTGCAATGGGGGTCGCACCTGCGACGGGGAAGTCTGCATCAGCGATCACACCAGCTGCTGTGTAGCACCAGTGATTTTTGCTTGTTTTTTGCCTTGCGCGGGGTATGGGAGGCACCCGAGCCCATTCGAGCCCCCGTCAAAATATACCAACCAGTCCCAAATCATTATACAGACTTTCTCGAGCCTACGGATAACTCATAACATTGCTAAAACTCAAAATCACTCTCCAAAACCCCCTTGAAACAAATTAAGAACTTAAGAAATTCTACAATTACCTCATCGCGCCGCACATGCCTATACTACTCGGAATGACTTCAAATTTTACAGAAAAGTCATGAATGACTATACGGAACTATTCCCGGTTCTGAAATTCCATTCGGACCTCGATAACACAAAAATCACGTCCCAAACCAAATCTCAAATAGAAGGAAATCCTAATTTCCATTCCGGGCGCCGAAATGCTCACGAGTGCTCAGAAACCTGAGCCGAACATACGCCCAAGTCAGAAATCATCATACGGAGCTACTGGAGCTGTTAGAACTCGATTCTGAGGTCGTATGTTTTAATTGTTGACCGAAGTCAAACTTGGCCAAATAGGCCAACCTTAAGGAACCAAGTGTTCCTAAACCATCGAAATCCTTCCCAAATCCCGAACAACCTGCTCCCACGAGTCATAAAGGAATAATAGACGATAAGGAAGGTTTCATTTAGGGAAACAAGATCCTAATACGCAAAATGACCGGCTGGGTCGTTAAACAATATGTTGTTACCCTCACTAGAAAGCATGCCTATAGGATTAAAACAAGTAATTTTTGATATGTTTCTGTGATTGCCACTATTTATTATCGCATAAAATGCCTAGATATCATGCTAGTAAGATTAATCTCATTATGCTAAAAAATAGTAGGCAAACTTATGTAGGTTTTGGCAATCGTACTAAGAAACTGGCTTTGCGCATGGCTATCTGCTCATTCATTTAATATCACATAGAGATCATGCCTATAGGATTCTATTATTAATTAATTAAATATGTCAAAATGTTCACCAGTTTGGCGTGCATTTGATGTCTAAATGCGAAGGCTAACTTGAAATTCCTATACTGGTTTTGGTATGTCTCTTAGTATTTTCCTTTTTGAGCAGCCTAAGTTAAGGTCTAGAACCACCCTGAAATAGAGGACCAAATGCCTCTTGGACCATAGGCATGGAACGGGTAGTGCATGCATAGGGTACGAATCTGACCAGAGCACTTTAGGTAAACAACTTAAAGATAGTAACCGGGTAGCAGGAGATGATAGTCTGTGCCTTCTGGATAATATGAGTAACGCCCCATATTGAGGGAGTTACGAAGTATTATTTATGTTGCACGGGGTGATCTTTTTGTCAAAAAAACTTAGGACCCCTCATTTCTGTTTAAAGTAATTCTTTTATTTGTCCAAGTGTTTATTTTCTCTTAGACTAATTCATATAATTCGAGTTCGTCCAAGACCCACCGTTGTGACCTGAAGGAGCGCCTAACACATTCTCCTCAAGATAATTTGATCCCTTACTCGATCTTTGGTGACGTAAACTAGTAATCCCGAGTCATTTGCAAATAGATGCCCTAACGTACCTTAATCCGTTATGTGGTGACCCTCTCTCTCTTTTAATACCCTTCATTTTAAAATATTTGTCACATGTCGAAACCCGATTTCGCGAGAAAAAGGGGCACGACAGCATGGGGACTCTGTTGGGGATTTTCTTAGGCTTTTACTGTAATGAACTTGGTCTGTATGAATTAGTCTCTTTAAATAAGCGTATCTTTATTTTTTGAACATCCCACTCCCATTCTCGCATTCATTTTCCACATGCACACCCATTCCCTATTTTTCCCTTTATATGAACTTCTATGCCATTTGTCTCTTAATGTAACGACCCGGCCGGCCATTCAGTAAGATTAGCCTTGTTTCCCCCGTTTCTGCGTTGTCATATTTTTCTCAGCCTATTTATGTTGTATTGGTTCAGTTGTTTTGGGTTCAGAGTGGTCGTGGTGAGAATTGAGACACATAGTCTCTTAAATTAGCTTAATAGTTGAAAAAGTCAACATGGAGTTCACTTATTGGTAAAAAACTTTGGAATGCGGATTTTATGGTTCGAGTAGATTCGTTAGGTGATTTGTGACTTATGAGTGTTCTCGGAATGAAGTTTCGATGTCCGGTGTAGAATTAGGTTGGAATTGGCGAAAGTTAGTTTTTGGCGATTTTCGGTCGGCAGTGGAAATTAGGCTATCAGGGTCGGAATGGAAATTTGTAATTTGGAGCAGGTTCGTAATGTCATTTTGGATATGTGTGCAAAATTTCAGATCAATCGGAGGTGTTTTGATTAGTTTTGGCATCGTTGGCGAAATTTAGAAGTTTCAAAGTTGATAGGTTTGAATTTGATGTAGTTTTGGTGTTTTGCATTATTTTTGGTATTTTGAAGGCTCGACTAAGTTTGAATAAGCTTATGGGTTGTGGTGGCATGTTTGGTTGAGGTCCCGAGGGCCTCGGGTGTATTTCGGATGCTCAAACGGGCACCTTTTGGCATCAAGAAGTTTACAATTTTATGGTGTTTTAGCGGCAGTAAATCCTTCAATGCGATCTCGTGGAATCATCCGCTATCACGTAGAGTAAAAGAGTGGGGCAAGAATTTTATTCTATGCGATCGCGTGGTTAGGATTGCGATCACATAGGTTGTTCAGGTAAAAAAGTGCAATCGCGTGGGTGTTCGTGCGATCGCTTAGAGCTTGTGAGGTGCGTGTGTGGGATGGTCTTTTGTTCTATGAGATAGCGTGTGATGGTATGTGAGTGCATAGAGTGGTCTAGGGTGTGCATCAGGATTTCGTGGCTAGAGTCGCGATCGCACTGAATGGATTTTAATTGCTGGGCAGAAGGTTTTAAAGACCATTTGTGCAGGAATAGTTCATTTTCCTCCATTATTGAACGAGTTGGGAGCTCTTTTGAGAGGGTCTAAAAAGGAAATCGAAGGGAATCACTTGGAGGTAAGGATTTAAACTTCATAACTCGTTTCTATGTCGTTTTCTAAGTAATTAAACCTGATAATTGTTGAAATTAAACGCAAATTTGAGGAAGGAAGGTGCATGGAATTGAAAATTTCTTTTGAGGATTTGAGTGGGCAGTTATGGTCCAATTTTTGTGTTCTTCGTATGTATAGAATCGTGGGAGGACGATAATTCTAGTAATGTAAATTTTATCAAATTCCGACACGCGGGCATGGGGCTCGGGTTTTGCCGAATTTCGAGATTTTAGCATAAATGGATAAGTTTTGATTGGGTTGTGTTCCTTTAGTGTATGTTGATGATGTTAATCTAGTTTTGGTTAGATTAGGAGATATCGGGATCCAATTTGAGGGCAAGAGCATCGCGGACTAGTATTGTGGCCCGGTAGAGGTAAGTAATGGTTATAAATCTAGTCCTGGGGGAATGAAACCCCGAACTTCATATTTCTCAGTGTTTTTAGCATGGCGCACATGTCAGAAGATGAGCATGTGGCGCGCACTAATTTTTGGATTGGAATTGGTCCTCTTCGCGGCAACTATTGAGTTGCGTATTTTACTCTAAATCATATGTTAAATTTTGTTCTAAAGACTATTGCTATATTTGGGCTATAAGCAATGTTTTGTCGTGAGGGCACCTAGTTCCTATGACTAGGTAAGTCTAAAAATGCGGAATGTCAACATAATCGCGGAAATAAGTAAGTAAAAGAAAGCCAAACAATCTAAAAGCAAAATTGTATATAAACGCCACTTAGCATATACAACCCAAAATAATACAAAAGTCTACAACATCACCCCAAAACCCGGAAACTCACGGGAGTCACATGCTAACAGAATATAATACACTGCTCTAACTCCAGAATATCTATACAACTGTAAGGAAGGATAAAAACTTTTCACATAAGCTGGAATCAGATAGAGACTCCTGGTCTGCGGGCGCGGCAGATGTACCTCGAATTCTCTGTTGTATCTCTAAACCTCTGGGATAGTGCGCCTGAGTGGAGGTACCTGGATCTGCACATGAAAAACATGCGCAGGAAAGGGCATGAGTACACTACAGCGGTACTCAGTAAGTGCCAAGCCTAACCTCGGTCGGGTAGTGACGAGGAAGGTCAGGGACCTACTGAGTTCAAACAATATAATAGGAATTTACAGTATGAAAACAGGCGGTAATAATGAGTACAACAGTGAAATAAGACACGTCAAACAAGGCGATAACTAAACATAAGAATAGAGTAAACCCGGAATATGTACAACATAATAACAATGGTAACAATGAGGATCTCCCAGGATACCGTCCTATAGTCCTTTTCTCAAGTGTCCAGTGGATCTCTCGGGATACCGTCTCGTATTCCACCATCTATATATCCAAAGGATTTCCCGGAATACTGTCCCGTAGTCCATCATATGTGTATCCAAATGATCTTACGGGATACCATCCCGTAGTCCATTATGTGTATATCCAAAGGATCTTCCAGGATGCCGTCCTGTAGTCCATCATGTGTATATGCAAAGGATCTTCTGGGATACCGTCCCTTAGTTCAACTATCAGTGCACAGGGGGATCTCCCGGGATACCATCCCGTAGCCCCAAAGTGGATAAGCAGAGGAATCTCCCAGGATACCGTCCTGTAGTCCCAAAGTAAATAAGCAGGGGAATCTCCCGGGATACCGTCCAATAGTCCCAAATTAAATATGCAGGGGGATCTCCCAGGGTACCGTCCCGTATTCCCAAAGTGAATATGCAACCACAAAAAGAAGACATTCAGATTTAAAGTGCAAAAACACAAGGCAACAAGTAACTCTAGCCCAACAAACTTCACGTAGTACAATTTAAAGCAATCTAAGCAAACAGGTAATTTGGGGCAGCTAGGCATGCCCTCCTAAGCTAACAGAGACTATGATTGCAAGTAGAATAAAACGGGTAATTAGCACCAGTACGCGCTCGTCACCTCACGTACAAGGCATTCTAATTCCAAACATCACATCCTAAGGGGAAAGGTCCCCCACACAAAGTTAGACAAGCCACTTACCTCGAATTGGCTCACAATCATCTTGAAATCACACGTTTTCCACGAGTATCTGACTCCAAATAGCCCAAATCTATTCAAATAAATTTCATATTGTAAATAACATCTCATGCAATTGATTCTACTATTAAATTCAAGGTTACGACACAAGATTGGGTGAAATGACCAAAACACCCCTTAGGCCAGCTTCTCGAAATCGGATAAATTATACATCTTCAGAACCCTCATACTCTCACGAGTCCAGCCATATAAAATTCTCTCTAATCGGAGGTCAATAACCCACTCAAACACCAATTTTTGGAAAAATGTAACTTCTACCCAAAACACCCAATTTCACCCATGGAAATCTTTGATTTTAAATTGAAAACATGTTAAATGATGTTAATGATTAAAAGAATTAAGTAAAAACCAACATACAATTGATTTGGAAGAATTCTTGTTCTGGGAAAATCAACCAAGTGAGTTTGAGTTTGAGAAAATATGAAAATGGAGTCAAAATTAGGTTTAAGTGCATTGCAGGCCACTGATTGGCTTCTCAAATGCGAACAGGGGTTCACAATTGCAAACACCCCTGACCTAGAAAATGTGAAGCATAATTCGCATTTGCGAACACTGAACAAAAGGGGAGGCTTCACAATTTCCGTTTTAAGTCCAAAACACGTCAAACGAAATCCGTTTTCAACAAAACCTTACAGAAAGGACCGAAACCATATATAAGACATGTAACAGGCGCCGAAACTAAAATACGGGCCCGATACCATGACTTTCTAATCAGATTTCACTTTCAAATTCCTTAAATATTTTCATAAAACAATTTTACTCAAATATTTATTTATCAGGTTTGGGACCTCGGAATTCGATTCCGGGCATACGCACAAGTCCCATATTTTTCTATGGACCCTTCAGGACCGTCAAATCACGTGTCTGGGCCCGTTTACCCAAAATGTTGACCGAAGTCAAAGTTATTTATTTTTTAATATCAAACTTAGCATTTTTTACAGATCTCATATTTAAGCTGTCCGGCTACCTGCCCGGACTGCGCACACTAATCGAGGATACAACTGAGGTATTCAAGGCCTAAGAAACACGGAATGGGTGAGAAATAAGGGATGACCCTTTGGGTGGTCACATGTTTGGAGCCTCATGCCGACTTATTTAGGCTCATTGGGGGGCTTTTTAGTGCTATTTCCACACTGTTTATTTATTATATACACTCAGTCATATTGTGCTTAACTGTTTTCAAAACTCAGCCTAATTTACACTATTTTGAGATTTAAAAATGATGTTTTGGCTCGAGTACCCCATTTTACTGATACGCCCGAGGGGCAGGTTCTGACTAAGTGAGGACGAGGGCTTGATTTGTGAGGATATTATATGTCATGAGGTGGCTTGATATTAGCGCTTGGGCTGAAGGAGCACCTCCGAAGTCTGTACACACCCCTAGTAAGCGCAGGTACCTACTGAGTGGTGAGTGCCGAGTGAAGAGTGATTGGGAGGCATGAGTGACAGTGAGGTTGCTCGAGGGGGTGATACTGAGAGGCTGTGAGGTGGTGAGTGATGTTCTGCTCGAGGGGCGATTTATGATTCATGATTTTTTCCCGAGGGGCTACTTATGATTTATTTCATTTTTACACTAAATCCTTTGGTTATTTTTATTTCTAAAATTGTTGGAAAACACATTTTTCAAAGGATTTTATTGAAGTAGGCTTTTAAAGCATGCTGATTTCATATACCTATGTATATACTATTGGAAAGAAAGGATGTGCATAATGTGAACTGATGATATTGATTTTTATGTGTTTCTTCCCGCTTATACTTGATTTATTTTCATTACTACTGAGTTTGCGTACTCAAATTACTCCCTGCACCCCTGTGTGAAGATTCAGGTGCTGATAATGAGCGTTAGCCATCCATCCCGTGCGGATCCGGAGTTTGGGATATAGAGGTAGCTGTTAAGCGTCCGTAACATCTTTGTTTTCCCTACTTATGTTGTATCTAGTTATTTGTTCGAAGGTTTTGTATTATAGTAGTATATATTTTGGCATATTTCTTAGATGCTCATGATATATTGACTCTGGGTTTAGACTGTTAACTTTATATTTTTCCTAATGGATTTAGCAAATTCTATATAGTTTATGAAATGCTGGAAAATTAGTTGGGATTTTTGTAAAGGAACTGTACATATGAATTGGTTAGCCTAGTTCCACGATAGACGCCATCATGACCGGTTTAGGATTTGGGGTCGTGACAAGTTGGTATTAGAGCCTAGGTTACATAGGACTCAACGGACATGAGCAGTTTTAGTAGAGTCTTGCAGATCGGTACGGAGACGTCTGTACTTATCTTTGTTAAGCTGCGGAACCCTTAGGAACAATCTCATTTTCTTGAATTTTGTCGTGCCATTTTGTTGATTATGGAAATATAAACTTCTATTGTTTTCTTCTCTCACAGATGGTGAGGACTCGCGCTACCGATCAGGATGATCAGCCACCAGCTAGACCAGCGAGAGGTTGAGGCCGCGATTGAGGCCGTGGTAGAGGTAGGGGCCAGCCCGTGCTCCAGCAGGACAGGCTCAGGCTCCAGCAATGCCTATTGTTATTCCAGGTCTTCTGGACACCTTGGCCTAGATCTTGACGGTGTGTACCACCCTTGCTCAGGCAGTTGCTGCTACTTCTCAGGCCGGGGGAGGCAATCAGACTCCAGTTTCCCGGACACCTGAGCAAGGTACTCAGGGACATCAGATACCGGGGGCGGTTCCAGTCCAACCGGTTGCTCTAGTTCGGGACTTCGTGGTTATGGCTATGCCAAAGGACGAGCAACGTAGACTGAAGAGATTTAGCAGATCACAGCCTCTGACATTCAGTGATGCTGAGGGTGAGGACACCCAGGGTTTTCTAGATAAGTGTCATAGGATACTACGTACTGCTGGGATTTTGGAGACCAGTGGGGTCTCATTTGCTACATTTAAGTTTTCTGGTGCTGCTTTCACTTGGTGGGAGTCTTTTGATAGGCGTAGGCCTGTTGGTTCAGCACCCCTCACCTGGCAGCAGCTCTCCACTGTCTTTTTGGAGAAGTATGTACCCTAGTCAAACAGGGAGGAGCAGCACAAGATTTTTGACCAGCGGCTTCAGTGAGAGCTATTAGTGATGCAGCATGAGATGTGGTTCTCGGAGTTTGCTCGTCATGCTACCTAGTTGGTCCCTACTGATAGGGAGAGGGTTAGGAGGTTTGTGGATGGCCTAACTTATCATCTCCGCCTATTTATGACTCGAGCGAGTGTATCATATGCTATATTCGAGCAGGTTGTTGACATTGCTCGAGATATTGAGTCGGTTCACCGCTAGGAGCGGGAGGAGAGGGAGGCCAAGAGGCATCGTGGATCGGGCTGTTCTAGTGGTGCTCGTTCCTGCTGGCAGCTTTACATGGTAGAGGTCGTTCATTCAGGCCTCCTCAGCCAGTCCGCCCAGCTTATAGTGGTGCATCTTTCGGGCATTGTACCCGTGGTTCTCAACAAGGCCATACTTCATTCGGTGCCCTCCCAGCTCAAAGTGCAGCTCGAGCACCACTAGTTCATATTTCTTCTATGCATGAGTCTTCTAATGTCCATTCTGGTGCCATGGGTTTCTATCAGTCCCCGCCTCCAGCTCCAGGGAGTCGTTTTGAGTGTGGAGAGTTCGGGCACATGTGGAGGCAATGTCCCTGTCGTCCGGGTGGTTCTTCTTAGTAGAGAGACCAGCCCTCGACTTCAGCTCCAGTTACTTCACCACCCGCCCAGGAAGTCAGGGTGGTAGTCAGTCAGCTAGAGGCCGCCGTAGAGGGGGAGGTCGAGCAGGTGGAGGTCAGGCCCACATGTATGCATTTCAAGCCAGGCCAGATGTTATGGCCTCTGATGCAGTGACCACAGGTATTGTCTTAGTTTGTTGCCGAGATGCTTTGGCTTTATTTGACCCTGGTTCTACATATTCCTATGTTTCATCATATTTTCCCCATTTTTTGGATATGCTCCGTGAGTCTTTAGCTACCCATATTCATGTGTCGACTCCGGTGGGTGATACTGTTGTTGTGGACCGTGTGTATTGATCGTGTGTGATATTTATTGGGGGTCTGGAGACCCGAGTGGGCCTACTGTTACTTAGCATGGCGGATTTTGTTGTGATATTGGGCATGGGTTAGTTATCTCTGTGTCATGTTGTTCTTGGTTATCACGCTGACACTATGACCTTAGTTATGCCAGGATGCCCGAGGGTTGAGTGGAGAGTTTCTTCTGAGTATATGCCTAGCAGGGTGACTTCCTATCTGAAGGCTCAACGCATGGTTACGAAGAGGTGTCTATCTTATCTGGCTTTTGCGAGGGATGTTAGTGGTGAGGCTCCCACTATTGATTCGGTTCCTGTGGTCCGTGACTTTCCGGACGTGTTTCCTGTAGACGTACTAGGCATGCCGCCTAACATGGATATTGATATTGGTATTGACCTAGTGACAGTCACCCAACCTATTTCTATTCCACATTATCGTATGGCACCAGTAGAGCTAAAGGAATTAAAGGAGTAGCTTTAGGAACTCCTAGATAAGGGGTTCATTCGCCCTTGTGTGTCAGCTTGTGGTGAACCGATGTTGTTCGTAAAGAAGAAGGATTGTTCTATGTGTCTGTGTATTGATAATCGGCAGCTGAACAGAGTTACGGTGAAGAATCGGTATCCCTTTCCTCGTAAAGATGACTTGTTTGATCAATTGTAGTGTGATAGCGTATTTTCTGAGATTGACTTGTGTTCCGGTTATCATCACTTGAAGATTCGGGGGCCAGACACCCCGAATACTGCTTTCAGGACTAGATATGGTCATTATGAGTTCCTAGTTATGTCATTTGGGCTGACCAATGCCCCAACAACCTTTATGCACCTGACGCACACTATATTCCGGCCTTATCTAGATTCTTTCATCATCGTGTTTATTGACGATATCTTGTTGTATTACCGATCTCGGGAGGATCATGAGCAACATTAATGAGTTGTGCTTCATACCTTGAGGGAGAAGAGATTGTATGCAAAATTTTCAAAGTGTGAGTTTTGGCTTGATTCAGTACTATTATTGGGGCACGTGGTGTCCAGTAAGGGTATTCAGGTTGATTCGAAGAAGGTAGAGGCGGTGCAGAGTTGTCCTAGACCGCCATCAGCTACTGAGGTTCGTAGTTTCCTTGGTTTAGCAGGGTACTATCGCCGTTTCGTCGAGGGATTTTCATCTATTGCAGCACCGATAACCAGAATGACCCAGAAGGGTTCTCAGTTTAGATGGACGGAGGAGTGTGAGGAGAGCTTTCAGAAGCTCAAGTTAGCTTTGACTACAACTCCGGTATTGATTTTGCCTACACGTCCAGACAGTTTAAGGTGCACGAGAAGAATTATCCAGTGCACGATATTGAGCTGGCATCTATTGTCTATGACTTGAAGATTTGGCATCATTATTTGTATGGAGTGCATTGTGGCATTTTCACTAATCACCGTAGTTTACAGCATCTGCTTAAGCAGAAGGACCTGAATTTGCGTCAGAGGAGGTGGTTGGAGCTTCTCAAGGATTATGACCTTACCATTTTATATCATCCGGGGAAGGCCAATGTAGTGGCAGATCCCCTGAGTCGCAAAGCGAAGCGTTTGGGAAGTCTAGCCTACCTTCCAGTAGCAGAGCGTCCATTAGCACTTGATGTTCAGGCTTTAGTGGGTCAGTTGGTGAGATTGGATCTATCGGTGCCTCCGCGGGTATTGGCTTGTGTAGCCTCCATGTTTTCTCTTTATGATTAGATTAGAGCACGCCAGTATGATGATCCACACTTGCTCGTTCTTGAGGACAGGGTCCGTCGCGGTGAAGCCAGGGATGTGGTTATTGGTGATTATGGGGTCATGAGGATACAAGGCCGTATTTGCGTGCCCAATATGGATGGACTTCTAGATTTGATTATGGCTGAGGCCCGTAGTTCGCGGTATTGCATCAATTCGGGTACTGCGAATATGTATCAGGATCTGAGGCAACAATGTTGGTGGAGGTGGATGAAGAAAAATATTGTTGAGTTTGTGGCTCGATGTCTCAACTGTTAGCAGGTCAAGTATGAGCACTAGAGACCAGGTGAACTGCTTCAGAGATTTGATATTCTGGAGAAGAAATAGGAGCGGATCACCATGGACTTCATAGTTGGGCTCCCACGGACTTCGAGGAGGTTTGATGCTATATGGGTTATTGTGGATCGGTTAACTACATACACGCACTTCATTCCTGTTGTTACTACTTATTCTTCAGAGCGGTTAGCTGAGATTCATATCAGGGAGATTGTCAGATTGCATAGAGTTCCAATTTCTATCATTTCTGAGAGAGGTACTCAGTTCACATCCCAATTTTGGAGAGCCGTACAGAGGGAGTTGGGTACTCGGGTCGAGTTGAGCACATCGTTTCATCCTTAGATCCATGGACAGTCGGAGCGTACTATTTAGATTTTTGAGGATATGTTGCGTGCCTGTGTCATTGTATTTGGGGGTTCATAGGACCTGTTTCTGCCTCTAGCGGAATTTGGATATAATAATAGTTATCAGTCGAGTATCCAGATGGCCCTGTATGAGGTTCTATATGTTAGGAGGTGCAGATCCCCGATTGGTTGATTTGAGTCGGGCGAGGCTAGGCTATTGGGCACAGACCTGGTTAAGGATGCATTGGGTAAGGCGAAGTTGATTGAGGAGCGGCTTCGCACGTTGCAGTCTAGGCAGAAGAGCTATACGGACTGGAAGGTTCGAGATGTGTCCTTCATGGTTGGAGAGAAGGTGTTGCTGAAGGTTTCACCCATGAAGGGTGTTATGAGGTTCGGGAACAGGGGAAAGTTGAGTCCCAGGTTCATTGGGCCATTTGAGGTGAATTTGGGGATTGGGGAGGTGGCTTATAGACTTGCCTTGCCTCCCAGCTTATCGAGTATTCATCTAGTGTTCCATGTTTCTACGCTCCGGAAGTATTTTAGTGACCAGTCTCATGTTTTGGACTTCAACACGGTTCAACTCGAGGGTGATATGTCATATGAGGTAGAGCTCGTGGTTATTTTGGGTCGTCATGTCAGAAATTTGAGGTCTTAGGAGATAGCTTCAGTGGAGAGGGAAGCCAGTGGAGGATGCCACTCCAGGTATGTTTCTAGACCCGTTCGAGGATGCATTTGTTTAAGACGGGGAGGATGTAATGACCCGGCCAGTCATTACGTGAGATTAGCCTGTTTCCCCCGTTTCTTCTTTATCATATGTTTCTTATCCTATTTATGTTGTGTTGCGTTAGTTTTTTCAGGTTCGGAGTGGTTGTGGTGAGAATTCAGACACTTAGTCTCTTAAATTAGCTTAATAGTGAAAAAATTCAACTCCTTGGTAAACGACCTCAGAATGTGGATTTTATGGCTTGGATGGCATCGTTAGGTGATTTGGGACTTAGGAGTGTGTTCGGAATGAAGTTTCGATGTCCGGTGTAGAATTAGGCTTGAATTGGCGAAAGTTAGTTTTTGGTGATTTCCAGTCGGTAGTGGAAATTAGGCTATCGAGGTCGGAATGGAATTCTGAAAGTCGGAGCAGGTTCGTAATGTCATTTTGGATATGTGTGTAGTATTCAGGTCAATCAGAGGTGTTTTGGTTGGTTTCAGCATCGTTGGAAAAATTCAGATGTTTCAAAGTTCACAAGTTTGAATTTGATGTAATTTTGGTGTTTTTGCATTGTTTTTAGTATTTCGAAGGCTCGACTAATTTTGAACAAGTTTATGGGTTGTTGTGTCATTCTTGGTTGAGGTCTTGGGAGCCTCAAGTGTATTTCAGATGCTCAAACAAATACTTTTTGTCCTTAAGAAGTCTGCTATTTTTTGATGTTTTAGCAGCAGTGAATCCTTCAATGTGATCGTGTGGACTCATCCGCGATCGCGTAGAGTAAAGGAGTGGGGCAGGCATTTTTTTATATGTGATCACGTGGTTAGGATTGCGATAGCATAGGTTGGTCAAGTAAAGCAGTGCGGTCACATAGAGGTTCTGAGGCGTGTGTGTGGGATGGTCTTTTATTCTATGCGATCACGCGTGATGGTGTGCGATCGTATAGAGTGGTCTGGGTGTGCATCGCGATTGCGTGGCTAGAGTCTCAATCGCACATAATGGATTTTAATTGCTGGGCAGAATGTTTTAAAGACCATTTGGGCGAGAATAACTCATTTTCCTTCATTATTGAATGAGTTGGGAGCTCTTTTTAGAGGGTTCGAAGAGGAAATAGAAGGGAATCACTTGGAGGTAAGGTTTTCAACTTCATAAATTTTTCTATGTCGTTTTCTAAGTAATTAAACCGGATAATTGTTGAAATTAAACCCAAATTTGTGTAAGAAGGGTGGATGTAATTGAAAATTTCTTTTGAGGATTTGAGTGGGCAATTGTGCTCCGATTTTTGTATTCTTGGTATGTATAGAATCGTGGGAGGACAAGGATTCTAGCGATGTAATTTTTATAAAACTCCAAGACGTGGGCTCGGGTTTGTCCGAATTTCGAGATTTTTATATAAATTGATAGTTTTTGATTTGGTTGTTTTCCTTTAGCGTATGTTAATGATATTAATCCGGTTTTGGTTAGATTCGGAGAAATTGGAAGCTAATTTGTGGGGCACGAGCATCGCGGACTAGTATTGTGGCCCAATAGAGGTAAGTAATGGTTATAAATTTTGTCCTGAGGGTATGAAACCCGGACTTCATATTTCTTACTATTTTTAGCATGCGCACATGTCGGATGACGAGCATCTGGCGCACATTGATTTTTGGATTGGACTTGGTCCTCTTCGCGACAACTATTGAGTTGCCTATTTAACTCTAATCATATGTTAAATTGTGTTCTAAAGACTATTGTTATATTTGGGCTATTTTTGGGGCCTCGTGCCGACTTGTTTAGACCCCTTGGGGGCTTTCTACTGCTATTTCCTCACTGTTTATTTATGATTTACACTTAGTCATATTATGCTTACTGTTTTCGAAATTCAGCCTAATTTACACTATTTTGAGATTTAAAAATGATGTTTTGGGTCGAGTACCCCGTTTTACTGATAAGCTTGAGGGGCAGGTTCTGACTGAGGGAGGCCGAGGGCCTGATTTGTGAGGATATGATACGCCACGAGGTGGCTTGATATTAGTACTTGGGCTGAAGAAGCCCCTTTGGAGTCTGTACACACCCCTGGTGAGCGTAGCTACCTACTGAGTGCTGAGTGCCGAGTGTCTAGTGAAGTGTGATTGGGAGGCATGAGTGACAATGAGGTTTCCCGAGGGACTAATACTGGGGCGATTTATGATTCATGGTTTTTTCCCGAGGGGCTACTTGTGATTTATTTCATTTTTACACTAAATCCTTTGGTTATGTTTGTTTCTTAAATTGTTGGAAAACACATTTTTCAAAGGATTTTATTGAAGTTGGCTTTTAAAGCATGTCTATTTCATATACCTATGTATATACTGTTGGAAAAAAAGGCTGTGCATATTGTGAACTGATGATATTGATTTTTATGTGTTTCTTGCCGCATAGACTTTATTTATTTTCATTACTACTGTGTTGGCGTACTCACATTACTCCCTGCACCCTTGTGTGCAGATTCAGGTGCTGTTACTAAGCGTTAGCCATCCTTACCGTGTGGAGGCAGAGTTTGGGATATAGAGGTAGCTCTTCAGCATCCACAACATCTCTACTTTCCCTTCTTATGTTGTATGTAGTTATCCGTTCAGAGGTTTCGTATTATCATAGTATATCTTTTGGAATATTTCTTAGATTCTCATGACATGTTGACTCCTAGTTTTGGGTATAGTTTAGACAGTTAACTGTTTATTTTGCCTAATGGATTTAGGAAATTCTATATACTTTATGAAATGCTTGAAAATGAGTTGGGATTTTTGGAAAGAAGCTGTAAATATGTGAATTGGGTAGCCTAGTTCCACGATAAGGACCATCACGGGCTGTTTAGGATTTCGAAAGGCTTATTTGCGGTAAAACTAGTTGATCAGCAGTGCAGTCGTCGGTTCCGTGCCTTTCCCTCTCAAGTTGTCCACTTGAGGGTACCGGTCTAGACTCTTATAGAAAACCCCACTCTGATGTTAATTGTGCATGCATCATGTCTGAACCTAGTACGTGTTAGAATGTTATCCGCATAATAACTCTGTAATTCAAGCATTGTCCAAATTCCATCGGGATTTCCATAATCCCAAGGGCACAATCATCATATGTGCATTATTTGGAGAAAACGTGCTCATATGTTAATTATTAATGTGTAAATAGTCAAATATGGAGGGGGAGAGGGCTAACTTTATTTTTATTGCAGAAATGAGGCACGAAGTACCCAGGTTCGGCATGGTTCAAAGTATCTTACCTCTGTTGCTAGACTGGTGGGAAAATCTCTCGCCAAGTGACAAAAATCAATGTACCGTCTTTGCTTGACATTTAGCCAAACAATGTACTAATCGAGGCCGCTACTATGATCTGGGATAAAAAGAGGGTTTTTTAATATAGAGATGACTCCCTTTATTGAGGAAATAGGAGGTTTTGTTGGGCTTTCCTAGGATAGCCCTTGTCTATTGGTACAAGAAAATCGTACTTCCAGAGGGTTTCCGAAAATGATGGGTCTTAGAAAGAATGACGAGTTAGTCTGCCTGAAGAAGTCTTACATACCTTTTGAATTCATTTATGAGTGCTATGGGAACATCACATCCTATCGTATATATCATGATGAGTTTTCCATCACTTCTCTAGGCTGGACTCATCGTCGGATTTTCGTGTTTACCGTCTATTTTCTAGGGATGACAGTATTCCCAATTCAAGGAGACAGGATCCTCACTCGTTTGGCTATGGTCACCAAGACCTTAATGGAAAGAATTGAGGGACAAACGTACACTATTGTCCTAATGATCGTGGCAGATATATACCGAGTCTTGGACTATTGCAAAAAGGGATTTAGCCATTTTGAGAATTGTAATATGTTACTGCAAATATGGTATTTGGAACATCTTCAAAGAGGAAAATACCGTATAGAATTTCCGCAGCGACCATGGAATGACCACATAGATTTTCACCATCCAAAAAGAATGACTTTCATCCCAGACATGTTTGCACAATCGGGAAACAATGCGGATTAGGTACATTTCTTTAGCACTTTGTCTGATGACAAGGTTCATTGGATGTTCGAGTGGTTCCCTACTAGAGAGTTCGTCATCAAGTCAAGAGATGTTCCTCACTTAGTGCTGATTTTGTTGAGAGGTATATATCTTTATGCTCATATAAGGGTCATGAGACAGGCTAGGAGAAAGCAATTCACACCATGAGTTTCCAAGATGGTTCACTACAAAGCATACTTTTAGGGTGATGCCATTCCATTCAAATGTGAGGCACAACACATGTGGCATTTGAAGATCATTGTGGAAAAGTATACCGTCGCACCAGATCGGTACCATGTCGTTCATGTATATTTCGACCTATATTGGTTGGATGATGACATAGCGGGAGAAGTCGAGCTGGGAATTGATCGAGTAAACAGGGTCATAAACGATGCAGCTGAATTATTGTCTTAAAGGTTTGATCTCTTTATTACATTAATGAAATGAGGCAATTGTCGGCAACAAGTTTCTCCAAGTGTGTATGTCTCCAGGCCTACCTCGGGCACAATGAGGTCCCAAAACTAGGACACGAATTTATAATTCCGCAATACATGTTTAAATACTGCAAATATCCTTTCAAAATTCCCTAACTTGTTTACCTTTTTGTTTTCTTTGTTTTGATTATTCCCACCCCCTATGGTTGGTTCGTGTATACTGGCATCATCAGCATATCATACCAGATCAAGAGGTCCTCCACCTACTCCTCCTCCAAGTGATCCTAAGAATAAGGAAAAAGCTAAGATGGATGATATGAGTAGTATCAGGAAAGACAATTCTACACATGCAGAAAATGTTTAAAATTCAGATGGTCAGAGTACTCCGGCACAGGATGATTTGGTTCTGCGGTTGGAGAAGAAAATATTGGAGTTACAAGGGAAACATAAGTAGGTCCACAACTTGGAAAACTTCTCCTGCACCTTAAACGTCCCAGATATCAACAAACAGAACGCCCAAAACCCAGCACCTCCTCAAAGCACACCAAACCAACATCCACAAAATCCCCCCGCACTTCATCAATACGCAACACCTCCCCAAAATCCTAATCCCCCGCCAGTACCATCTCCTCCTCAGCATCAACATCATCCTACCCAATATTCACAAACCACCACTTATTATACCCCTCAAAATACAACACATCTTACCCCCGCTCGTAGAAATCAACCAATGATCACCACTACACCCAAACCCCTGATATCTATCAAAACAACCCCATATATATAGAAACTCTACCTCACCCCTCTCAACAGACCCCATACGTACCAGAATCTGCCGAAAAGGACTTGTTCATTAAGAATATGACAGAAGAACTTAAGAAGCTCACAAGTCGAGTAGAAGGCGTCGAAGGGGGTAAAGGCATTGAGGGTTTGAACTATGAAGATTTGTGTATTCAACCGGACGTAGAACTGGCGGAGGGTTACAAACCTCCCAAGTTCGAGATGTTTGACGGAATAGGTGGCCCAAAGGTGCATCAAAAGACATACTGTGACAACCTCGTAGGAGTTGGAAGGGATGAAAGATTCACATGAAATGATTCACGAAGAGCCTCACTAGGGACTCCCTATCTTGTCGCATCTAGTGCGTCAATGAAATTGAGAAAGAAAAGTGGTGGAGCCGCAAAATATAGAGCATACTAGTATGTGCAGGGTATGAACCCGGTAAAGGGCTCGGGAAGAGTCTCCAAGGTATTGCCAAACCAATACAGCTCAAACGTCATGAAACGATTTTTAGATTGGGCTATCAGTACACCTGGAATGAGTATCAAAATTGGTCGCCACCATGGCGCGGTCCTTACTACCCCCTTGAACAACTAATGCCGCATCTGAGCCAATCCTTCCATTAGGCTGAAATGATATGGGGATCCGAAGAGGATGAAGTGCTAGCTTGTCTGAGAAATTTATTTCTAGAAGAGGAAGACATGGATTGAAGTGTAATAGTTGCGGAGGAGGAGGAAGAAATCCTCGTCATCTAGACGGTGGAGAAAGGAGCCTACTTAAGAAATTGTAAAGCCACACAATCAAGGGCCCGATGAGTCCCGGTGTAGCCTGGCTACTAGCATCAATTACTTTCGAAAACAATTCTTCTGGAGCATTGTGTATTAAAATATTTTCAGTATTTCATTTTGGAAAACATTGTTTGAGTCATTAAAAATCCGTTTGAAATTTTAATAATTATCAATAGCTTGATGGTTTATTATTACTTCTTCTATATATTTCTCTATACATTATTATTGTTTCTTATCTTAATGAACCAATGATTGTGACATGTAATGAGACAATGCAACATAAGGATAGTGACTCGGAGGAGGTAGAAGGAGAAGATATGATACCTGAGGAAATTTTCAGAGAGGTCGAGAATTTTGAGAACAAGCCTAAGTCCAATATGGATGAAACTTAGATAGTTAACTTGGGGGATTCCGCAATAGTCAAATAGACTCGCATAAGAATTCACTTGTCACCATCAAAGAAGGAAGAGTACACTCATTTCCTGAAAGAGTATGAAGACATTTTCTCTTGGTTGTATGAAGATATGACTGGATTGATCACATCCATAGTAGTTCATAAGATACCTACCAATCCAATGTGTCCACCAGTAAAGCCGAAACTCAGGAATTTCAAGCCAGACACGAGTCTGAAAATCAAGGAAGAAGTCACCAAGAAAATCAAAGCTAAGCTCCTCAGGTTAGTTGAATATCCAACTTGGTAGGCAAACATTATGTCGTTCCGAAGAAAGATGGGAAGGTCAGAGTGTGTGTCAACTATCGGGATTTAAACAAAGAAAGTCCCGAAGATGATTTCCCACTACCAAATACACACATACTAATCCACAATTGCGCCAAACATGAACTCCAACCCTTTGTTGATTGCTTCATGGGTTATCATCAAATTTTGATGGATGACGAACATGCTGAGAAAACAACTTTCATCACGCCATGGGGAATGTACTATAACAAAATGATGTTGTTTGGTTTAAAGAATGCGAGGGCCACCTACATGAGGGCCATGACAACCATTTTCCATGACATGATACATAAGGATATAGAAATATATATAGGAGACGTCATCATTAAATCCAAGAAGGCGGAAAATCACATAACAGATTTGAGAAAGTTCTTTGACCGGTTGAGAAGGTATAATCTGAAATTGAATCCCACAAAATGTGCCTTTGGAATTCCTGCCAGAAAATTGTTAAGGTTTATCATAAGCCACCGAGGAATTGACTTAGACCCATCAAAGGTCAAGGCTATCCAGGACATACCACCACCAAAGAACAAAAAGGATGTGATGATTTTCTTGGGACGTTTCAATTATATCAACAACTTCATAATACAATCAACTGTAATATGTAAGTCGATTTTCAAAATGCTGAAGAAGGATGCGGCAACCATTTGGACTGAAGATTGCCAAAAAGCCTTTGACAAAATCTAAAAATACTTGTCACCATCACCAGTACTTGTCCTTCCAAAGCCTAGTAGACCACTGCTACTCTACCTTTCCATACTAGATGTGGCTTTCGGTTGTGTCTTGGGACAACATGACGAGACGGGAAGAAAATAACATGCCATATATTATTTGAGTATGAAGTCCACACCTTACGAAGCGTGATACTCTATGTTAGAATGCACTTCATATGCCCTGACATCGATAGCTTAGAAGTTGAGGAACTACTTCTATGCTTATCCACATATCTCATGTAAATGAGGGATCATTTGAAGTACATCTACCAGAAGCCTATGCTTATGGGAAAGCTGGCCAAATGGCAAATATTGTTGAGTGAATTTCACATCATCTATGTAACTCAAAAGGCAGTAAAGGGACATGCATTAGCAGATCATCATGCGGAAAATCCTGTAGGAGGAGAATACGAACGACAGAAAACGTATTTTCATGAAGAAGATGTGTCATTCGCAGGAAAGGATATTATTGAAACCTACAATGGGTGGAGAATGTTCTTTGACGGGGCTGCAAATTTTAAGGGAGTCGGTATCAGAGCCGTTTTGGTGTCGGAAACCGGTCAACATTACCCGGCGTCCGAAACACTGAGGCTTCCATGCACCAATAATATGGTGGAGTATGAAGCCTGCATATTAGGGCTTAATTTGGCTGTCGACATGAATATCCAAGAATTGCTGGTGATTGGTGATTCGGTCCTGCTGGTACACCAGGTACAAGGAGAATGGGCTATAAAGAACACCAAGATACTACCATATATGCATCAAGTACAAGAGATGATGAAGAGATTCACAATGATAGAGTCCCGGCATGTCCCTAGAATCAAGAATGAATTCGCAAATGCTCTGGCCACCTTGTCCTCCATGATGAAACACCCAGAAAAGAATTTCATCGATCCCATTTCGGTAAGGATTCATAATCAGCCGGCTTATTGTGCTCATGTTGAAGAAGAAACAGACGGAAATCCATGGTTCCACAATATCGAGGCATATTTGGCAAAAGGAGAATACCCAGAGCATGCAAACTATACTCAGAAATGCACACTTTTGAGATTCTCTAACCATTTCTTCCAAAGTGGAGGTTTGTATAGAAGAATTCCGTATCTAGGGATATTACGGTGTGTCGACGCCAAATAAGACTCCAAACAGTTTGAAGATATACACGCTGGAACCTGCAGCCCACATGTGAATGGTTTCATAGAGCCGGATACTTTTGGATGACTACAGAAACAGATTGCATTCGGTATGTCCGAAAATATCATCAGTGCCAGATACACGCAGACATGATAAGGGTACCTCCAAATGAACTCAATGAATCAAGGGCACCTTGGCATTTTTCCGCCTGGGGAATGGATGTCATTGGAACAATCGAGCCTGCCGCTTCAAACGGGCACATGTTCGTTATGGTGGCCATATACTACTTCATGAAATGGGTTGAAGCTGAATCTTACAAAGTTGTAACAAAGAAATTCATTGCAGATTTTGTTAGGGACCGTATTGGTTGTCGATTCGGGGTTGCAGAATCCATCATCACTGACAATGCCGCCAATCTCTACAGTGACCTTATGAAAGCTATGTGCGATACCTTTAAAATCAAGCACAAAACCTCCACAACATATCGACCCCAAATGAACGGAGTCGTGGAGGCTGCCAACAAGAATATTAAGAAGATACCAAGGAAGATGGTAGAAAATCATAAGGAGTGACACGAGAAGTTACCATTTTTATTGGGATACCGTATCACAGTCCGCACGTCAACTAGGGAAACTCCTTAATTATTGGTCTACGGTACTGAAGCTGTTATTCCCGCCGAGGTAGAAATTCCTTCTTTAAGAATTATACAAGAAGTTGAACTCAGTGATTCATAATGGATAAAGAGCCCCTATTAGAAATTAGCTCTCATTGACAGGAAAAGAATGAATGCAGTGTGTCATGGTCAGCTTTATCATAACAGAATGTCCATATCTGTCAACAAAAGGGTCAATCCTAGTTAGTTCACACCGGGGCATTTGGTGCTGAAAGGAATATTTCCACATTAGGATGAAGCTAAGGGAAAATTGTCACCCAACTGGCAAGGACCCTACATGGTTCACAGGGCACTAACGGGAGGAGCACTCATACTTGCATAAATGGATGGAGAAGTTTTGCCAAAACCTATCAACTCAGATGTAGTGAGAAGATATTATGTTTAAATTGTTTACATTTTCTTCATATGATGTAATTGAAATACGCCCGACCTGATTTCTGTTTAAGAGAGGATACAATAAAATTTCATTTTCTCCCTATAATCAGAAACTGGGGCAGAATTTTTAGGAGGACCCTCAAAATTCCGAAGCAACTTCAGCCAATGGCACGACGTGTGGAACAGTCAGAAATTCGTCTAGGTAATTTAAGGCACCGGAAAATTTTGCTAAGTAATTTAAGATTTCTTGGTGCCAGGTAGGCTAATTATAATATTATATGTCCTATTCATATGAGGGATATCAATTGGAAATTGTAATAAGAGTATAAGTTATATAATAAGTATTGTGGGGTGTAATGAGAGGCCTAAGTCTATGTGAAGTTGGAAAATTACATAATAGGCTAAAATTCCAAATGAGTTTGCACAAGTCAAAATCTTGGACTATCATATCTAAATATATATTAGGTTTTTTTGTGATGAGCAACCTATGAATTGAAAGATCCTCGAGTCTAGTTTCCAACGCTTAACACCGTTCGTCATTTGGACATTCCTACACAAATTTATGATCATACTATCAAAGCATGGTATTATGCTGCCATTCTGCGACCATTATGCAATCCCTGAAGTGGTTGTGCAACCGCAAAATTGTTGCAAACCTGTCCAGTGTTTCCCAGTTCTGGGAACCAATTCCACGATCCATTATGCGACCCACATGCATGTTCCGCGGTCCATTATGCGACCGCAGACCCGATTTCGGAGGCTTTTTTTCCTGTTTCATAACCCGACCCCATTTTGATAAATAGGCTTTGGGGCTTCACACGGTGCTATTTTCTACTGAATCTAGAGAGAGGTGAGAGAATTATAGAGAGGGAATGAGGAACATAACATCCTAATCATCTAATCTTGTACAAATTCTCAAGAATCAAGTAAGTTAATCTCTATCTCACTATCCTTCTGGTAAGTCCTACTTCTAAGATTTCATATAAGAGATTATGAGTTCAAAAATATATTGTGGGGTTAGAAATAAGCCATGCATGTGAGACTAAGCTATAGTATGTGGGATTAATGAACTATTTTGAGTTATTCTTGTTGAAATTGGTTGAGGGAAGAAGGAATTTCCATTGTAGAACCTTGTAGTCTATTTAACATGCTACATGCTTGATGAAATTCCTTAGAGAGTTAAATCATGGTAAATCCTTCTAATTATTAATAAATTTTTGCTATCTTCCCATATATTATCATTGGTAGAGGTGTTAGTGCATTGTAATAACTTAAGGAAATCTCAAACAAGGTATGTCGGCTAAACTTCCTCTCTCAGAATTGAATTCCATAATGTTTCCATAAGTTTAAGTATGATCAACCCAAATCCCTAATCTCTACATTACTGGTTATACCCTATAAACTCATATAACTTGATTATTCTGAATGATCCTTATATTGAACTATAGATGTTTAAACTATGGGTTGCTTATTAAAATTTTATGGCTTTGAGTTCCACTTTAAATAAAAATTAGTAAACTAATTAGGTGAGGAAAACTCGACATGCTTAATAATCCTAACTGCTCTTATGTGTACTAAATGTCTTGATTGAGTGTGTCCAGTATTTGATAAACTGTAAAGATGTCTAAAAATAAATTAAATGAATCGAGTGTGGATAACTTTTGTAATTGTGCCTAGTGATGCCTATGAATTGAGAAAATATATGAAACAGACTATGAAAGGAGCCTCGATTCAACTGTTTTAAAATCACTTCTAAAAGTAGAATTTGCCTAAAAACACTATCGAGGTATGCAAGGCTAAAACCCCCTCTTCTTAGAAATTGAACTCCGGTGGTGCCCATACAATTGGTGTATGTTCCAACCTTGATTGATGTAGAAAATGATGTTCAAACCGTGCTTGTGTTGTAAGAATGTATATGCAATACGTACGTGAATGCTCCCATTATGCTATCTTGTCACTTGAGGATGTGTTAAAGATATGGAATATGTGTTAAATTGCCAAAGTATGTGGAAGCCTCTACATGCCCAATATTCATAATTTCTCCTGTGCGTAATTAATATCTTGAATTGAAAGACTTGTTTGACGAAATTGATCATAATGTGAATATAGGAAATGAACTCGAATTATGAAATGTGACCAAGTGCCAAGCGTGATATAACAATTGTGGCCACTAGTGCTGAAGAAATTGAATATGTCCGTGGAAATATGGAAAGAGATGATTGGTTGAAAATGGAATGTATTGGGTGAGATGGCCTAGCCGATCGGGCGGTGATCCGATGCCATGGCGCACACATGGTGGTATTGTTCTGGAAATTGAAACCAAAATTGAAACGGGAATTGAGATTGTAGAGAATGTCTCCAGTGAAATGACCTAGCTGATCGAGTCGTCATAGGACTCCACGTTTAGAGTACGGTGGCGTTATTAATAACAGCATTGTAAATTGTGGATAGTATCATGAACTGTGGTATTATTGATACTAAAGATCTCCCAACTAAAAATATGTATTACTTTCATATTTTGGAATTTTTTATGTTTCAACTGCGTATGTAGATATTGTTGACTGTGACTTGTTGTTTCTATGGCTTTCCTTTTCTCACATGGTTATTCTATTTTTAAAGATGAATCTTAGCTTTACATACTAGTGACAGTACTAACGTCCCTTTTGCCAGAGGCGCTGCATCTTTAATGGATGCAGGTGGTTCCACGGTAGGTGGCAGTGATCAGTGATAGTGGTACGCTCCTTTCAGCTAATTCGGTGATCCACACTTCATTTCGGGGTCCTGTGTCATGTTGTTATAGTGTACTTTATATTTTGAGGTATGGCCGGAGCCTTGTTGCCGTCATTTTGATATTACTCTTCAATTGTAATTAGAGGCTCCATAGACAGGTTGTGGGTGGTGTTTGATATTGGGAATTAAACTAGAAATATTGGTATTTTGCGAACATGTTTCTTCATATCTATAAAAATTGTAATATCTTATATGTTATGGTTGAAACTGCTAATGGAAACAAAATGTAATATTTAAAAAGTATGATAAATGGAGTTCATCTCCTCTTTATTCATGAATTAGTTTGGGCAGAATGAAATTTAACACGCTTGCTCAGTCAGGTTTACTTGGTTGAGCACTGGTCGCGCTCCTCCGTTTTTGGGGCGTGAAAAACATGGTATAAGAGCCTAAGGTTTTCATGTGTCCTAGGATTTCTCGTAGCCATGTCTAGTAGAGTCCTTCTTATCGGTTTCTTTTCGACCACATCTATAAGTTGGAGGCTATTCGGACATTTAGGAATTTCACCCTTTTTTGATACTCCAGATCGTGCAATAGAGCCCAAGATAGGGAGATAATATCCTCGCTATTTTTTATTTTCAAGATGAGTAATCTTGATACTATAATCCACTAGTTTGAAGCAATAAGAAGTGAATGACTCCACCATGGTATCTGAGAGAGATTGCCCAAGACTTTTTTAGTAGAATGTATCGAGCCATGGAGGGATTGGTAAAATTTGTTGCTAAGGGGAGTACCCTTGTTCTTATTAATGTCACTGCACTACCAGATCATGTAGTATGCCAGTACGTTAGCAACGTACGTTAGGGATGTGGAGTCGAGGGGCATCAATTAAGTTATTGCTCTATCAATCTAAAGTCGCCAATGTAAGTAATTCCTTAGTACATCATTATAAACAACCCACAAACTTTACATGTTGTATATGTACATCCATATTGAAGAGTTTTCATAAACATGGTATTGACAAGATATTGAATCACAAGACATTGCATGCACCTACTCTCTGAACGTGGCGCATTATTCATGAATCCACTCTATCACAAATTCTATTATTTACATCCTCTTGTGGAAATAGTTTATATAATATGTCCTCGAATTGAGTTATAACTCCAGGATTAGTACTTCCCACTTGCTTTCCCAAATTCTCAACAAGGGACTATACCCGATGAATTTCTTACAGAATCTTTTTTTATTTTAATGGACAACATCAGCTCACTTGTGCCTATGCATGCAGCATCATAAAGTTTACCTATGTGGTGTCAATTTACATGTAAGGCATCCCAGTGTTGCGATCCTTCTCGAGTCACTCTTTTTCTCACTGGTGTATATGGCTTCTATGGTTTGAACAATCAATTTGCTCTTTTGTCAGTATCATCATGAAACCTTTTCACTGTCTAGTAACACGAGAGCATATCTCAGCTTTTATCATAGGTGTATATATCGGTTGAAGTGGTTGCTTGTCCATATAAAATTTTTGAGAAATTTGAGGTTTTTACCAATCCACCACAGGAAGGTCTTTTGCTTGCCCATCTTAGTATGACTTTCATGTCCACTTAGATCATCCCACTAAGTATCTCACTTTGTTCCTAGTATTGTGGTTGAATGTGACGTATTCATGTATTGCAGTTTGGGAGTTAATATAGCAAAAGCATGTCCAACTCGTAATAAATGTATATTTTCTCTTTATACCCCCACAACATGTGTTAATTGTGTTCCTTAGCGAATTCACTGTGCTATTTTCACAACACTTGTTCGATAACAATGAGATAACGTGTCCTTCTATGTGTCACTGTGACACTTCCTTTCTCATAAAGACCCTAAATAGGCTCTCCGTCAAGACCAAATTCACCTTTGGGGGTTATCATAGCACAATGTCTACTTTTCATGATTCTCTTGTCTTTCAGTAGCATCTAGGTACTTCTCAAGTACGAATCCATGGAGAACTCATTATGAACATCTGCAAACCTTCCATGATTATTTTATACTGTCTCATTGGCTTCGATTGTCTTTACACAATAGACATCTAGAATCATAGACTATGACTTTGTCATGTGCGTGGAGTTCTGCTATCCTTGGAATTCCACCTCCCTGGGTGGATAGGAGATTTATTTGTCTTTCTCCCCAGAGCATCATATTAACCATTTGAACCCCTCTAACCAATACATGATTTCATCCCAATATTAAGATGTCTTAGCTATGTGGTTTCACTCGTGAAAGGATAATATTAGATGCTTTCGGATTTTCTCACATATCATTAGCATATCGATTTGGAAGACAAATTGTCGTATCTTTAGTTATCTCATATAGGGTCAATTATCGAGAAGGGTTAAGCTGTTTTGAATTATGATAATCTTATAAGCGTTTAACTTCCTTTCATCATCATGGGCTTGTGGCATAGATTCCTTGTGCCAGTTAATGTTAAGAGTGTAATTCAACTTCATGTATTTCTTTCGAAATCTCTATTGCATGCATTTTACAAAAATCATACCATTTGGAGCTAGATTGACTTTCCTTACACTCAAGGAGTAACCGGTGTAATATACTTGACCACTTGACCTTAGAGCTTACTATTGTCGGGCAAGGAATATATGAAAAGGAACAATTATTCTTGTCCCTTGCATGACCCGTCGCCTCCCAAAAATAACTGATGCTAGCATCTTCATCCTCCTGATCATGCCTCCTATGTATCTCATGTTTAGAAAGACCTACTTCTTTTTTATCTCAAGGTCGCGTACATGGTTCCCACATAATCAATATGTGATAGTTACTTCTATGCCTCATTTTTCTAATAATTGGCGTCGTCACAATGATTAATCATGTTAGCATTGTTAGTAGTAATTTTCATGTCCCTTAGCATATAACCTCAGGAAGTACTCTGCTCAGCGCATTAATGAATTCTTGAATAACTTAAGTCCAATCTTGAACCCCGTTGTCCTTATTGCATTAAATATATTTGGTATTGA
Organism: Nicotiana paniculata; assembly: GCA_005239505.1. NCBI lineage: Eukaryota > Viridiplantae > Streptophyta > Magnoliopsida > Solanales > Solanaceae > Nicotiana > Nicotiana paniculata. Next base: position 172,301 of record ML359302.1, read on the forward strand.
ATATTCAAATGCGTCAGAGAACAAGCATCACCATGTGATCACATATATTTGATAGGTAATTTTATGGTCAGTTTATGTTTACCTTGGAAATGGTTTCAACAATTAAATTTATTTTGTACTTTTAAAAATACGTGATTTATTCCAACACTAGTTAACAATAAGAAGCAGTGAATGCAAGCAAGAAAAATGAGATAAGCAAAACAAAGTTGTCACAAGGATAGGGCCTCAAGCTTACTGAAAACGGGACCTCAAGATTGAACAATAGCAATAAATGAAAGGCAATAAATGAAGAACAATAAACAAGGAGAAATAAAGCTGAGAGACACTGTTGAGCACGAAAAAAGCTAAGAATGTTCTATTGAAATCAATTTGTCCCCTTTACAAAATTATAGGGATACCTTTTATATAGGAGAGGAGAATCCCAACATAGTACATCCCTAATTATGACAAAGAAATACTGTTTGTACAACTGTATCACGACTCAGTACGAACTTGTACTATTTCTTGCAGACCTTATCAGTTCTAACCACGTGTCCTTGGGAATTTTATTGCCTTTCCATGATGGTCATCGATTTTTATGATGCCTCGAGGTCTGCCGTGATGACTTCGACACACTCTCTTGAGGTATGCACTCCGAGGTCAAACTCAGGTTTCCCTTCGAGCCTTTCGAGATCGGGCTCGGAATGTCATAGAGATCTCGATATCGGAGTCCCCTGTATCGACCGTATACAGATAGTCCCTGCGTTTCTTAGAATGAAGTTATGAGAAACAATAATTAATTATTGGCTCTTCGATATTCTCCTCGTGACGTCAGTCACGTGAGGTCAGCAATTGATGTGACATAAAGTTTATACAGAGGTCATTTAAACACGTTTCTCGAAAGGCCCGTGAACCTCTATTGACCGCCCTTTCAGTTTCTTCAATACGCTTAGAGGACCCCTATAAATATTCCAATCTTCCACCTTGATGTTTCTATTCTTTATAGTGCCTTTAAATCCTCATGAACAATTTTCTCTTTCATCCCTTTTCTGTACTCAATTCTTCGTCGGGTTCTTCTTCTAATTTTGAAACTTCACCATAGTTATGAAAAAAATTCCTAAAACAGTCCCTCAAAAAAGAGTAAGTCCCTTCTTCTTCACGCTCGTCTAAGAGAGAAACATCAGTCCCCCCCCCCCCCCCCCNTAGGAGTGCTCCCAGGAACCTGTGAAACGTCATCTGGTTTTAAGGTTGAGAGGCCTTCTTCGGTAGCGGGCCCATGCGAGCCCACGTCTCGATATGTTAGTCTGGTAATCGATATTGAAAAGTCGAATGTTGATTGCCATTGGGAGAAGGGTGTGCAAGTGGAGATCCCTTCATCTGAAGGAAATATAACTACCTATAGAGTTGGTTGGGCCATTTCTTGGCGGAGAGAAAATAACAAGAAAATATTCATTCGTGTCGCAGATAAATTTTGACATAGGGAAATGCTTCACCAATTCTTATTTTCCCTGAATCCGAGTCCAAGTAACTTCACATATATGTTATATGTTTTAGACAAAAATTCATGTGGGAGTCTTAGTATCCTTCCCACTTGAAGTTTGAGTGCGTTCCTAATTTCAGAGGCAACACAGCTTGTTGTGCAATTGACAAAAGCATAGCCCAAACTGTTTTCGGTCTGGAAATCCATTGAAAGCTGCTAGTGAGACGTCAAAAAATACTCCGAAGGGGATGGGCACCATCTAGAAGATACTACTGATGCTGAGAAGGAGTTGAGGGGGGCTTCCTATCGAGGGAGAAGAAGCAACAAATATGCCCAATGTAGATCCCGGAGGAAAACTTGTAGGGAGTTTTATTCTAAGGGATTCGATCTCTTATAGGAGATAGAACATGTCCAGGCGGATGAGTTTGACGCCAAGTTCCTCGTTTCTTCCGATGATGAAGTCGATGCTGGAGACAATGAGGATAAGGCTGGTGAGGGAGCTGGTCCCAAAGGAGTTGGTGAAGACATAGTCCCTGATGGGAAAAGACTAAGTCACCGAAGGTAGAATAGGTCTTTCTTTCTTGATTTTTGTAAAAGGCTCCTCGTGGGAGTGTTGTATATGTGCCTTCGTATTATTGTTTATAAAGAAACTTTTCATCCTGTCTTTGTCTTTGATTTTTTATTCTTGCTGATGATCAGTCTGATGTGTTGGACTCAGAATATAAAAAACCTTAGGTTTGTGTGTTCGATGATCGATCGACAGTAAGTGACCATGAAAGGTCTGACCTTTGGACTGAGCTTTAACTCAGGACCTTTGAGTCCGAACTTAGGTAGGATCTCGAGCACAATGTGCTTTGGATTTAAGGTCGTTAGGTGTCGACCTTTAGTTTTTAAAATTTTGTCCCTTAGGATCTTTAGATAGGCCATTAGGCTATTTAGATTGGGTCAATTTGACCTATAATATGGCTATAATTTTTCCCCATTCTGGCTAAAGACTTTTAAATTTTTCTCATGCCTTGGCATGTTTTGTGTTCGTCCGACTCTTCGACGGCTCAAATAGGAACCTCGATTATAAGTCGATATGTGATGATAATTGAGTACCTCGTGAGGTTCTTTCGGAGGCTAATTTTTTGTAACCTATATGTTCAAGGCTGGTCTTTTTGAAGCCTATTCGTTGTTCGGGGTTGATATTATCGAAGCTCCTTTGCTTGTGCCAAGGGTAGCCTAACTAACTGGTTTTTTTGAAGCGCTTAGAGGCCTTTAAATCTTATGGCGGAAGTCGGAAGTCGGACGTCTCCGAGCTGTGCTATTTCGACCGTAGCCTTTTAATATGACTGTAGTCTTAGTGTTCGGCCGCAACCTTTAATCCCCAAGTAAGACGACCTTGGCCTCTATACCTATGGTATGCCTTTTATGGGTCTTATAAGTTCGAATATACATCCTCGGTCTTAATATCTGGGTGGTGCCTCTTTAATATCTTATAAGTTTCAGTATGCCTGGTTGAGGTCTTACAAGTTTGATGTTACCTCATTGAGGTCTCATTGATTTGATGTTGCCTTATTGAGGTCTTACAAGTTTTATGTGGTCTCATTGAGGTCTTATAGATTCTATGTTGCCTCATTGAGGTCTTATAGATTCTATGTTTCCTCATTGAGGTCTTATAGATTCGATGTTGCCTTAATTAGGTCTTACAAGTTTGAGTCTTTGATGACTCGATAAGTTGACTGTCGATGACGGTCCCCGAGTGTACGGGGTATTTGGTCCTTGAGCTTTTTTCATGTGAAAATAGTAAGCTTCTTTCAGGAACAAAGTGTTCTGATAAATAAGAATACATCTTCGAATGCTTGATACATGCGCACATATTTTTGCCATCGGGGGCTCGACTATTCTACACGGAATTCATTTGACCGTTTGGTCCATTACAACATTCTCCTATCGAGGCCCTCTTAGGCATGCTTGGATTTCTTCGAAAGAGTAACCTCCAAGGGTGATGCCCCCCAGTATTCAAGGTTGATTAAAGAAAGAAGCCTTGAATACTTGTTGAGTTTTCCTTAGGTAGAATATTGGTGTTGCCTCGCTAAATACCTCGCCGGTAAAACCCATTTGGGATAAAACCCGATATAAGGAAAAAAGAGTGCAACACATGCTTTAAAACCCAAGGTCTTCGCGCTGAAGGGTTCTTCGACTCTCCTCGATCGAACATCTGCAATAATTTAGTACAAAATATAAATGAAAAGGGAGAAGGTTATACCTTAGCAATAGTAGCGTCTGAGCATTGATATGTTCCAATTTCTTGGTAATTGTCTACCTTCCATGGTTCCAAGTTTGTAGGACCCTTTGCCTACTACTCCGAGGACTCGGTACTGTACTTCCCAGCTTGGGCCTAGCTTCCCTTCATTTGGGTTTTGAGTGACTTTCCTTAGGACTAAGTCTGCAACTCAAAAGTATCGGAGATTTGTTCTCATGTTATAGTACCTTTCGATCCTTTATTTTTGGGCGGCCATTCGGACTAGTGCGACCTCTCGCTTTTCATGTAGTAGCTCGAGGGCAGTAGTCATGGCCTCGTTGTTCAAGTCCTCAGTGGCATGTTGAAATCTGGATCGGTTCGCCGACCTCGACCGGTATGAAAGCCTCGGACCCATATACCAAAGAGAATGGGGTCTCCTCTATGCTTGACGTCAAAGTTGTTCGATATGCCCATAGTACTTCGGGCAACACTTATCTCCACTTTCCCTTCACATTTTCTAGCCTCTTCTTCAAGTTTTGAATGATGGTGTTGTTCGGGGACTCGACTTGACCATTTGCAGTCGGATGGTAAGGCGTCGAAATTATTCTTTTGATTTTATGATCTTCGAGGAATTTCCTACCTTGCTGCTAATGAACTGCTTTCCATTATCACATGTAATCTCGGAGGGGATCCCGAATCGGCATATAATTTTGTCCCAAATGAATCCAATGGCTTCGAGAAGTAGTCATTATTAAATAACATAAATCTGGCTTTACCTGGCACCGTAGGTAGGGCAGACGATGTGCATCCCCATTTCATGAATGGCCACGGGGATAAGGCTGAGTGTAATTGTTCACCGGGTTGGTGAATCATTGGTGCGAATCTTTGACATTTGTCACATCTTTGAACAAATTCCTTGATGTTCTTTTCCATGATATCCCAATAGTAGCCTTCTCTAATCAACTTTCGAACTACAGAAGTCACCGGAGTGAGTTTCACAAGTGCGTTCATGGATTTCTCGAAGCACGTAGTCGGTACCCCCTGGTCCTAAACACACTGCTAGAGGCCCGTTGAATGTCTTTATATATAGTGTTTCGTTCTCCTCGAGTTAAAAGTGGTCTACTTTGGCTCGATGGGCCCTTGATTTTTTTGGGACTGTGGGAAGCTTCCCATTTATCAAATAGTCGATGTACTTGTTCCTCCAATCCCATGTTATACTTGTTGAGTTGATATCGGCATTCCCTTCTTCAATCATCAATTTGGATAGTTGCACAACAGCCCCCAGGAATATGTCATCTTCTTCGACGGACGATCCCAGGTGTGTGAGTGCATCGGCCCTGCTTTTCTGTTCCTGAGGTACGTGGACCAGAGTCCATTCTTTGAAGCGATGCAATGATACTTGAAGTTCTTATATGTATCTTTGCATCCTGTATTCCTGAACCTCGAAGCTCCCGTTTACTTTGTTTACTATCAGAAGGGAGTCACATTTTGCTTCAATTACTTCTTCTCCTAAGCCTTTGGCCAGCTCGAGACCTTCAATCATATCTTCATACTCGGCTTCGTTGTTATTCAATTTCGAAGTTTTTATGTATTGTCTAATTGTGCTACCCGTAGGTGGTTTCAGAACTACGCCGAGTCCGCACCCTCTTACTTTTGAGGCACCGTCAGTAAAGAGAGTTCTTACCCCTGATGATGTGCCTGTTTTTAGCAAGAGTTCTTTATCTACCTCGGGCACGAGGAAAGGTGTAAAGTCGGCCATGAAGTCCGCCAAAATTTGTGACTTGATAGACGTTCGGGGTTGGTACTCGGTATCGTACCGCCCGAGTTCAATAGCCCATTTGGTTAATCGGCCCTATAACTCTGGCTTATGCAAGATGTTTCGAAAAGGGTATGTTGTTAAAACACATATATGATGGTATTGAAAATAAGGTCTCAATTTCCGAGATGCACTTATTAATGCTAGATCCAATTTTGCTAAGTGTGGATACCTGGATTTAGCATCTCCTAGGGTCCCACTTACGTATATACATGGAATTGCGTACCTTTTTCTTCTCGAACCAACACACCACTTACCGCTATCTCGGACACGGCCAAATACAATGTTTCGCCCTCCTTCGGGGTATATAGAAGAGCTGGGCTTGAGATACAAGCTTTAATTCTTCTAAGGAATGTTGTCTCTGTAGGGTCCACTTCAAATTGTTTTTCTTTTTGAGTAGGGAGAAGAAGTGGTCACTCAGATCTGACGACCTCGAGATTAGTCATCCTAAGGCTGCTATCCGTCTGATCACCTGTTGTACCGCTTTCACGTTGTTTACCACGATGATTTCCTCGCCTTGATTTTGTTGGGATTGATCTCGATTCCCCAGTTCAATACCATGAAGCCCAAAAATTTTCACGATCCGACTCCGAAGGAGCATTTCTCAGGGTTAAGCTTCATGTTGTATCTTCTAAGGATATCAAATGTTTCCTGCAAATGAGTCAAATGGTCCTCTGCACAAAGGGACTTAACTATCAAGTCATCGTGTAAACTTCCACAGATTTATCTATTTGATGTTCAAACATTTTATTAACTAGGTGTTGATATGTGGCACCTGCATTTTTTAGCCCGAAGGGCATTACATTATAACAATATGTACCATACTTCGTGATGAACGAAATATTTTCCTGGACTTCCGGGTTCATTTGGATTTGATTATACCCGGTGTATGTGTCGAGAAATGTAAGAATATCATGGCCTTCCATGGCATCGATCAAGAGATCGATGTTGGGCCGTGGGAATGATTCCTTAGGGCATGCTTTATTCATGTCTTTGTAATCTACACACGTTCTCAATTTATTTCCTTTTTGGGGACTACCACTATATTGGCTAACCATTCGAGGTATTTCACCTCCCTAATGGATCCTATTTTGGGAATTTTTGTTACCTCGTGTTTGATGAATGCATGATTTACCTCGGTCTGAGGCCTCCATTTTTGCTTCACCGGTTTGAACCCGGGGTCGACACTTAGTCGATGGGTGTCTACTCACTAGAGGATCCCTGTCATTCCTAAATGGGACAAAGCAAGGCAATCAATGTTATTAACAAGAAATTGAATCAGTTTTCTCTTGAGTTCAGGGGTTAATCTCGTTCATATGTATATCTTTCGATCTGGAAAGTGTTTGATCAACATGGTCTGTTCAAGCATTTCGACCGTCAACTTTGTTGCATCCGACTCTTCAGGGGCAACGAAGGCTCAAGGAATGATGAAGACTTCCTCATAAACTTTGATCTACGGATCACAGACCGCCTGTATTTCGGGGATCTGCTTGTCTTTTGACTTCTCCGAAGTAGAAAGTGTCGATATTGGTGTCATGTGGTGAACCGCGAACATCTTCTTTGTTGCATGCTGCTCTCCATACACCATTGTTACACCATCTTTTGTTGGGAACTTCATCATTTGATGAAGAGTTGATGGAACTGCCCTCATGCCATGTATCCATGGCCTCCCAAGTAAGGCATTGTACCTTATGTCACTTTCGATGACATAAAACTTGGTATCTTGAATTGTAGAGGCCACGTTGACTGGGAGGATGATTTCCCCCTCGTTTTCTCACTTTCCATGTTGAATCCATTAAGGACTCAAGAGGTGGGTACGATCTAATCGAGCAGTCCGAGCTGCTTCACTACCCTCGACCTAATTATATTGGTCGAGGTACCCGGATCCACGAACACACGTTTAATTTGAAATTTATTCAAAAGAAAAGAAATCAATAATGCATCATTATGAGGCTGAGATACGGCCCCAACGTCCCATTCTCTGAACGTAAGAGCATTCTTTGGTACATAACTCCGGATTCGCTTTTCCGTTGTGATGGATAATTCCGTTCGTTTGAAGACGGGTCTATTCGAGACGTCGATGCCTCCAATGATCATGTGGATGATATTTTGCGGTTCCACATGTTCATTTTTCATGTTCGCCTCTTCTTTCCGAAATTGATCCTTTGTTCGATCGCTGAGGAATTCTCGAAGGTGCCCTTTGTTGATCAGTTAGGCTACTTCCCCTCGAAGCTGTCTACAATCCTCGATTCTATGACCGTGAATGCCGTGACATTTGCACATTATGTTAGGGTTCCTCCGAGAAGGATATGACTGTACGGGCTTTGGCCACCAGGTATCTCTGGTCTTGCATATGGCTGATATGATGTTTGAGGCATCGATGTTGAAGTTATATCTGACAATGGGGGTGCCTCCATTGATCTCGAATGCCTATCAAATCCGATCTTGCTCATAAGTCCACGAGAACTCTGACCTCGATCTACCCTTCGAGCGTTCTGAGGTATATCAAGCTTGGGGGAGTTTCTTCGGTCTTCAATATATGGCTAGTATCTTTCCTTGTTCTGTTTCGACTCCCTTTCTGTATTTCTTGATTCTTTTGCTAAGAGACTTCTTGGATACAATGAGCCCGAAAGGGCTTCCAACTGGTCTTCCTCGGCCCTAATCTTTGATTGATACCTGTTATGCACATCTACCCAGGTCACGACGGGATACTCGATCAGATTTTGTTTTAGCTGCTGCGAAGCTATCGAGCTTCGTTCATTCAATCTCTGCGTGAAAGCTTGCACTGCCACTCATTGGAGACTGGTGTTAATCCTATTTGTTCCATCCGAAAGTAGGACACAAACTCCTTTAGACTCTTTTTTTCTCTATGCTTAATTTTGAAGACATCGGACTTCGTTGTAGCGACCTTAATGGCACCAATATGTGCCTTCACAAAATAGTCTGCCAACATGGCAAACAAATCTATTGAGTTTTGGAGGAGGTTATGATAGCACATCATGGCCCCCTCGGGTAGAGTTTCTCCAAAATTGTTCAATAAGACGGACTCGATCTCGTCGTCTTTTAAGTCATTCCTTCTTATACCACAAGTGTAGGTGGTATTACGCTCATTGGGATATGTGGTCCCATTGTACTTTATGATATCGGGCATCCTGAACTTCTTCGGAATGGGCTTCGAAGCCGTGCTCGAGGAAAATGGTTTCTGCACGAACTTCTTTGAATCTACCCCCTTCAAAATCAGAGGTGCACCTGAGATCTGGTCGACCCTCGAGTTATAGTTTTCCACAATTTTGTCTTTATCCTATATCTTATTTTATCTGGATTGAATCCTTTTGGTGACATCCTTGAGCTTTTTCATAATAGTGGGATCCGTTCCTGAACCGTTGTTACTCGATCTTTCTGGTGCTTACTCAACTCAAGGAGTTGTTTTCGGTTCCGCTGTGCTCAGGGTTTTTTGTTGAGTATGTAGCTGAGCAATGGAAACTTGTTGTGCTTGCAACATTTCAAAATGATTTGTACGCTGACTTCATTTCGAGCATGTGTTGTTTGCGTGTCAGGTTGCACTTCACTTTGCATTCTTCCCCGACATCTGTACCCAAATCAGTGCTTATAGAAATATGCGAGCCAACCTCAACTGGTTGAGAGGTTGAACACCTGCTGCTGAAGTTGTTGCATTATTTTCCCTGTGGAAACCGAGGCCATTGTTGCTATTGCACTGGTGCGTTAGCTGTGTTTGACATGTTTCAGTCTGAAATCAAAAAATCTTGGACAAGAAGAGGTGTGAATAATAACATGTGTTATCAGAAAATTAGCACCAAACCAATCAATATTATTTTTAGCCCCACGGTGGGCACCAAAATATTTACCTTGAAAATGGTTTGAACAATTATATTTGATTTGTTCTGAAAATACGTGATTTATTCCAATACTAGGTAATAATTAAGAAGCAATGAATGTGAGCAAGGAAAATGAGATAAGCAAACAAAAGTTGTCACAGGGCTAGGGCCTCTAGCTTACTGAAAATGTGGCCTCAAGGTCGAATAGTATCAATAAATGAAAGACAATAAATGTAGAACAATAGACAAGGAGCAATAAAGTTGGGAGACAGTGTTGGGCACGAAAAAAGCTGAGAATGGTCTATTGGAATCAATATGTCCCCTTTACAAAATGACAGGGATCCCTTTTATATAGGAGGGGAGAATCCGAACATAATACATCCCTAATTATGACAAATAAATACTATTGGTAAAACGGTATCACAACTCAGTACGAACTTGTACTTGTTATTGCAGACCTTATCAGTTATAATCACGGGTCCTTGGGAATTTTTCCGCCTTTCCATGATGGTCATCGATTTTTATGATGCCTCGAGGTCTGTCTGACGTCTTTGACATACTCTCTCGAGGTATGCACTCTGAGGTCGAACTTTAGATTTCCCTTCGAGCCTTTCAAGATCAGGATCGGAATGTCATAGAGATCTCGATACCGTAATCCCCGGTATCGACCGTATAGGATTTATAATAGCACATCTTAGAGTAAGTGTTGAAGGTCATCAAAGGTTTAGTGTGGGTGTTCACGTAGAGATTTAGAGTTTAGGAGGGTGGAAAAGTTATTCTCAATATTTTCTCTCTGAAGATATTACGTGAATTGATAATGAAGGTTAAATAAGTGTAGTTCACACTAGGCGGGGCTATGAGTATGATGTCTTCCCATAGTTGTTCTGCATATACCGTGTGCTTTTATGTTTTCCCTGGTAAAATGCAATTCTGCGGCCATTTTGCGACCATTATGCGATCGCAGAAGTGGTTATGCTATCATAAATCGGTCGCAAGCCTTTCTAGTGCAACCCAGTTCTGGAAAGCAATTCTACGATCCATTTTCCAACCCATATTTTGATAAATAGTCTACGCGACCGCAGACCCGATTTCGGAGAATTCTTTTCCTATTTTCATAGCCCGGCCCTATTTTGATAAATAGGCTTTGGGGCTTCATTTGGGGCTATTTTCTACTGAATCTAGAGAGAGTTGAGATCATTTTAGTGAGGGAAAGAGGAAACTAACATCCTAATCATGCAATCTTGCACAAATTCTCAAGAATCAAGGAAGCTAATCTCTATCTCACTATCCTTCCAGGTATGTCCTACTTCTAAGATTTCATATAAGAGATTATGAGTTCAAAAATATATTGTGGGGTTGGAAATGATCCATGCATGTGACACTAAGCCATAGTATGTGGGATTAATGAACTCTTTGAGTTTTTCTTGTTGAAATGGTTGAGCGAAGAAGGAATTTCCATTGTAGAACCTTGTAGTCTATTTCACATGCTAGGTGTTTGATGAAATTCCTAAGAAAGTTAAACCATGGTAAATCCTTTTAATTATCAATCAAGTTTCTTTATCTTCCCATAGATTATCATTGCTAGAGGTGTTGGTACATTGTAGTAACTTAAGGAAATTTTAAACAAGGTATGTTGGCTAAACTTCCTCTCTCGGAATTGAATTCCCTTCCATAAGTTTAAGTATGATCGGCCCAAATCCCTAACTTCTACGTTCAAGGTTATCCCCTATAAACTCACAAAACTTGATTATTCTGAACGAGCCTTATATTGAAGGATAGATGTTTAATGTATGGGTTGCTTATTAAAATGGTATGGATTTGAGTTGTACTTTAAATAAAAACTTGCATACAGATTAGGTGAGGAAGACTCGATATGCTTAATACTCCTAATTGCTCTTATGTGCACTAAATGTCTTGATTGAGTGTGTCTAGTTGTTGATAAACTATAAAGACGTCTGAAAATGAATTAAATGAACTGGGATAATAGAGCGTGGACAACATTTATAATTGTGCCTAGTGATGCAAATGAAATGAGAAAATATATGAAATAGATTACGAAAGGAGACTCCATTCAACTATTTTAAAATGACTTCTAAAAGTGGAATTTTCCTAAAAGCACTATCGAGGTATGCACGGATAACCCCCCCCCCCTTCTTAAAAATTGAACTCCCATGGTGCCCATGCATATGGTGTAAGTTCCAACATTGATTGATGTAAAAAATGATGTTCCGAACACGCTTGTGTTGTGAGAATGTATGTGCAATATGTACTGAAATTCTCCCATTATGCTATCTTGTCACTTGAGGGTGTGGTAAAGATATGGAATATGTGTCAAATTGCCAAAGTATATGAAAGCCTTATGTACTTGATATCATGAATTGAAAGGCTTGTTTGACGAAATTAACCATAATGTGAAATATGGGAAAAGAACTCAAATTATGAAATGTGACCAAGTGCCAAGTGTGATATAACAATTATGGTCACTATTGCCGAAGAAATTGAAATATGTGAGGAGAAATATGGAAAGAGATGATTGATGGAAAATGGAATGTCTTGAGTGAGACGGCCTAGCTGATCGGGCCGTGATAGGACGCCATGGTCCACACATAGTGGTATTGTGCTGGAAACTGAAACCAAAATTGAAACAAGAATTGAGATTGTAGAGAATGTCTCCAGTGAGATGACCTAGACGATCGGGCCGTGGTCGGACTCCGTGCGATGAGTACGGTGGCGTTATGAATAGTGGCATTATGAACACTAGTATTGTGGATAGTGGTATCATGAACTGTTGTATTATCGGAACTAATGATCTCCCAACTAAAAATATGTATTACTTTCATATTTTGAAAATTGTTATGTTTCAATTGCGCATGTGGATATTGTTGATTGTGACTTGTTGTTTCTGTGGCTTTCCTTTTCTCACATGGTTATTCTATTTTGAAAATTGAGTTTTAGCTTTAGATACTAGTACTATTCGACAGTACTAACATCCCTTTTGCCAGGCGCTGCATCTTTAATGGATGCAGGTGGTTCCATGGTAGGCGACAATGATCAGTGATACCGGTACGCTACTTTCAACTAATTTGGTGATCCCCACTTCATTTTGGGGTCCTGTGTCATTTGGTTATCGTGTACTTTATATTTTAAGGTATAGCTGGAGCCTTGTTGCTGGTATTTGCATATTACTCTTCAATTTTAGTTAGAGGCTCTGTAGACAGGTTGTGGGTGGTGTTTGATATTGGGAATTAAACTAGAAATATTGGTATTTGGCGAATATGTGTTCTTCCTATCTATAAAAAAATTGTAATATTTGGGATATTATGGTTGAAACTGCTAATGGAAACAAAATGAAATATTTACAAAGTATGATTAATGGAGTTCATCTCATCTTTATTCATGAATTAGTTTGGGTAGAATGAAACCTAACAAGCTTGCTCAATCGGGTTTACAAGGTTGAGCGTCGGTCGCGCTCCTCAGTTTTTGGGGCGTGATAGATAATTGGGGCACAATTTTTAGGACCCTCAAAATTCTGTGAAAATAAAGTCTCAATGTCTCTAATAGTGTCACAGTTACCGGTTCATCCAATTTATTTTTTTAAAAATTGCATATTAATATGTTTTTATAACTCTGCATGCATATTTTTCGAAAACTTTATTTTTGGCTTGATTCTACTCATGGTAACTCGAACAGAATTTTGATGCGGAGTGATCACGCTCAACTATGTCTTGTAGAAGAATAAACGAGCGTTGCAAATATAATCCTGGGGTATTATGCCCAGAGTCGATCCCACAGGGAATTG
>ML359303.1:0-48651 GCA_005239505.1 Nicotiana paniculata
TCTAGAACTTGCCCCGTGTGTTAATCGAAGCGAAATTGTAGGTTATGCTAGTCTAGGAGATGAAGTAGGCATTTTCTTGCTTGATCATGGATGTGCTTGCCACATGAAAATTAGAAATTCCCATTGCTAGCCTCTTTGAGCCTTTAGACATTTTCTTTGGTACCCACATTACAAGCCGTACCCCTATTTTGTTCTTAAATTGAGACATTTGCACCTTTTACTCCTCAGGCACTTAGTCGCTAAAAGAAGTAAGGTGAGATATTGCTGAGTAGCTTTTGAGTGGAGCCATGAAAAGGCCGTTGGTGCACTAAAAATTGTATTCAAAAGTCACTAGCCATTGAATCTTCATGAATGGAGTGTGTGTAGGAAAGAAAGAAAAAAAATGATAGTAAAACTATGTACAAAAATATACACACCTCCAATTTTTATTAATTTGTGCTAGTGAAAATATAGAAGTGTTTAATAAAAAAGGGGCTATGTTGAATATGAATTGTGGTAAGGGAATTAGTTGAGAGGAATATGTGTTGATTTGTGAAGATAGTGTATTAAAGTGCTTAGGAGGGTTAGTCACTATTCCTAAATATATCATACCCGTCCCTTGGCCTACATTACAACCTTAAAAGTCCTAATTGATCCTAAATTTGGCCAACTTGAATTAGTAGAGATCTACACTACGGGCAAACTTATGGTACGACCACGGGATGCATATGAATTCTTTGTGAGAGTGAGTGAATTTGTTCAATTGTGTGATGTCCTTAAATTATGTTCAAAATCATATTTGAATGTGTGGACTAGTTATATTCACTCTTTTGTTGTTGGTTAGGGCACATAGTTTCATGAATGATTGGTAATGTTGTAAACTTTCTTGTTGAGTAGGTGCGTGAATTGAGAGGGCTTAGTGGTCGCAAGTTGACTCTTGAGGTTGGGTGGTTGCAATTAGGTTGTTAGTATGATTGATTTAATTTTTATACTTGGGCATGTTTAAAGAAGGGGAAGAATGTGAAATTTTGTATGTTCATACTTGATTGCCGGTATCGATCATAGTTAAGAGGTAAGGTGTGTAATTGAAAAGTAAAATGCTCCGTGATAATGAAATTTGTACGTGTTGAAGGGTAGTAGATTATCCCGTTGCTCGAGGACGAGCAAGAGTCTAAGTGTGGGGTGTTGATATCTAGCTTAAAGTGTATATATTCTATGTATATCGCCTTGTATTTTACTTTTGTTTCGTGAGTTTTAGATGATAAAATATGTTCATTTATATTAATTTGAAGTGTTTTTATGTGTAGGAATGATTCGGGATCAATCGGGAGCGAAATACGCGAAATCAGAGCAAAAACGGACGAAATCGGAAAACCCGGGATTTGGGCGCCACAGGCAGCGCTGGGCGCCACCTGCGGTGCTGGAGACAGTGATCAGTTCATGGGCAGCGCCCTGGTGGGAACTGGGCAGGGCGTCAGTTACGAGGAATTTTCCTGTTTTGCCCGGAACAAGGTTATTTCGGCAGGGCCGCTACGCAACGTGTATAAAAGGAATTCTAAGCTTATTTTTGGGTTTTTATGCCACTTTGGAGAGAAGATACGGGATCATTAAGGAGAAAAGTATTTTCATATTCAATATATACAACACTGATGCAATTGTGTTATTTTAGAATGAGCGGCTAAACACCCATTGTTCTGGGGTTGTGGTTTAGCCATGGATATTGTTATTTGACATTAATTTAAACTTGAATATAGTTCACTCAATATATGGTTGTTTCTTCAATTCTGCGTTTAATTGCTTAATTGTCTGGCCAACAGTTAGGTTCTATATACTATCTATGTTATGCTTGGGAAAACCGTATATAGATTAGAGAAGAATTGAAGAGAGCGCAATCTTAACCCTTCAGGGGAGNCAGTGAATTGATCACAACCCTGGAATATTTGTCTCTACTGAATACACAACAATATTCTTGTCACTTGATAATTAGTTATTTCATAGAATTGTAGTATAAATTAGTTACATTCCTAGATTTTATTTTGGATTGATTAAATAACAATTAGAGTGATTCAACAAGTAGTTTACGCAAGTCCATGTGGGTTCGACATTCGATTTAACATTATATTACTTGTTACGACCACGTATACTTGCGTGGGCGTTTGGGACCAACACTTAGATGCTCCGGTTAGGAGGTGTGAGCGGTTCGCTTTGGCAGGTACGAGAAGAGGTAGAAGGCGGCCTAAGAAGTATTGGGTCGAGGTGATTAGACAGGACATGGCGCGACTTCAGATTTCTGAGGACATGGCTCTTGATAGGAAGGTGTGGTGGTCGAGCATTAGCATTGTAGGTTAAAGGGTAGTCGAGCGGTTTTGCTCTTTGTCTCAGTTTTCCTCTTTGTACCGACGAGTATGATAGTGTTTTGTCTAGCTCTGCTAGCGAATTATGTTGTGTTTCACACTTTTGCATAATATTTATGTTACTGCTTTCCCATTTATTTGTTGTATCTCACATTGCTGATATTATTTTTCGGGTTTTGTTGTCATAGAGCTATTGTCTCTGAGCCGAGGGTCTCCCAGAAACATCCCCTCTACTCCCTTTGGGGTAGGGGTAAGGTCTGCGTACACTTTACCCTCCCTAGACTCCACTGATGGAATCTTACTGGGTTTTTTTGTTGTTGTAGTACTACTATAAGATACAAAATCCAGTAATTAAGTTTGACTAATGATATTGATTATCACTTAAGATGGTATTTGAAGTATAGAATATTAAAACTTAGCTCCAAGCTTGAAAGTTAGGGATATTGAGATTTGATCCCGACTAATATAATTTATATTGTTAATTAATATATTGTACAGATTGAGGCCATTGGAGGCTGTTTGGTTGGTATTCTAGAAGTCGCAAGATTAGAGAACTTCCCATTAGTGAGTGGGGTAAGTGAGACTTTAAGCGTTGATACTTGCTTTTCCAAAACCCGTTTTGAAGTATGTTTTTTTCTGCTCGGTCCATGTGTTGGGACAAGTGCGCTTTGCAGAATCGATGGTCGTTGACCAGCTGCAAATATATATTATTTTGTAAAAAGTTGAAATTATTTAATAAGTGATTTGTGGTGTAGTGTGATATGGCGTAGCCTCGTGCTATGGCATTAGAAATTATTTCTTCGCTGCTGTAATATATTTGGGGTATTGTGTATGCCGTCGTGGAATCTTCGGGGTGTTTGGTTAATTTTCTACACTGTCGTTAATGACAGGTCCTCCATGTAGATTGTGTTGAGATATATATAGTGTTGTTATTGAATCATTGTTTGGACCTTATAGAGTAATTATATGTTGAAAGAATTTTTGTGCATATTATTTATGTGCTCCTTGTGTGTATGTATTTTCTAACGCTTGTTCCAGAGGTATTCAAAGTGGCGAGTCGAGGATCTTACTGGGTTATATTTATGTATAACCCACTCCTTACCTGCATGTCCATTCAGATACTGTTGATGTGGACGAGGTTAGTGGTTAACGAGTTCGCTGAGTGGATTCTATTGTTGAGGTGAGCCGCCACATTCTTCGTGGAGGCCGCATTTTCAGCTCTACCTATCTTATGTCTATTATTTCTTTGGGGGTTTGCATGCCCATTAGTTAAACTCATATTACTCTATTAGATGCTCCCTGGTCTTATTATAGAATTTGGGTTAGAGATTAGTATTTGAACTCACTAGAATTTATAAGGAAATTATGGTTTTAGTTGGACAATTATTATATATTTAGTAATATTTAATGTGTTTGGACTAGTACGTATTTCTCTTAATGTTTATATAAAAGGTTAAGGGTACAAGAATTGTTTCGCCTAGCGGGTAGTGTTAACTGGGTGCCAGTCACGTCTAGGGGGTAATTTGGGACGTGACAAAATAACGACCTACCTATTATATCTTCATAAATAGAGATGTTATGCACCGCGTCCCATTAGAGTCGTCAATATGGGCTTGAAACGTTGGGCCAACCCAACCCGTGATGTAACAAGGTTGGAAAATTTTGGAGCCCATTTTAAAACGAGGCTTTTAAGCTCGGCTCCAGTAAGCCCGTGGCCCGTGAGGCTTGACTGAGGCTGGGCTGGGCCGGCCCGTGGGCCTAATAAAAATATTATTTAAAATATAAAAAGTATAATGCCTCTAGCAATGGAAAGTCAGAATTAGATCTTTACTTAGATGAACCAAAGCTTGATCTTTAGAAGTTTCAAGAATGGATGTTGTCATGTATTTGAAGGACCATTCTAGAAAATATACAAGTCTTTCAGTAATGGCGCATGATGTACTTAGTATTCCTATTACCACTGTAGCATCGGAATCAACATTTAACATTGATGGGCGTGTTCTGACAAAGTACATAAGTTGCAACCATCATGAAAATGTCCAAACACTTGTTACTACTCAAAATTGGCTGCACGACTTTTTCCAAACTCAACTAGTAATAGTTGTTTATGTAAATTTGAATATTATTAGTTTTTTTTTAAAAATTTAATTATTCTTAATCTTTAACTAATTAATATTGCATATGAATTGTAGATGTAGATAAAAGTAAAGATATTAGGACAACCTTGTCACAAGCGGATTCAAATATGTTTGATGAAGATGATATGTTGGATATCCCCTAAGTGTCATGGACGTGTTTTGAATTTTGACTTTTAGTGAATGAAATATAGTCTTGTTTTTTACTTATTTAGTGTTTATTGTAATATATTGAGACAATATAAAAAGTTATTAAGTTTATCAAAATATTTCCAAAATGATACTTTTTAACTTTAAAATATTTATCTGTTTTTAAATTAGCACTTAAAGAGAAAAAAATAAAATTATATTTTAAAAAATGATGGGCCGGCCTGTGAGAGCCCGCAGCCCACATAAAACTAGGGTGGGCCGACCATTATACGGCCATTAAAATGGTGGGCTAGCCCAGCCAGCCCATCAGTCCACGGAAGGTTGTTGCCACCACTACAAGGGATACATTGCTGTCAATTTTATATATGATTTCTCACTATAATAATAGTAGTATATTGGGATGTATGAAGCCATAGTGTAGGTTGCAAGTAGTATAGATAATTTATCTTTCAACCTTTCCACGTTAAATTAATAGTTTAAAAATGGTTTATTATAATAGTTGAAATGCAAGTAGTCTGCCTAATAACTTCAGTTTGTAGTTTGCATAGTACCTATAGGCCATCAAGTTTTAAAAACATACTATTGTGACTTATACCTTACTCATGATATGGCTTTGAACAAAAAAAAGGAGGGGATTTAAGACTCCATTGCACGAATCTTGACCCAATTTTCTATTTAAGACCAAGGGAACATTGAAGTTAAATAGTTTCAAGTAGAAAACCAAATTTTGGGTTTTAGTGTAACCTTTTGTGTTAATCGTTGAGCAGCCTTCAGATTGCACATTTCTTTCACTGCTTGGGCCTCATTCATGTAACTCCGAAATAAAGCTTACATCCTTGGTCCAAACAAGCAAAAAAAAAGGTAACTACAAATGGTCTTCATAATTTACACGAAAAAATGTCAGATTTATCCCTCTACTTTAATCAATTAGCCACGTTTATCCCTAGTTCTACTATCCATCCAAATTCGTTCCCACTGTTAAAATAGTAGACAAAATTGTCTCTAACCCTAACAGAAGTCTATTGTGACGGGAGGACCCTTCTCTTGAACTGCCAACTAGGCAAATCTTGAACCCAATTTTAAAAGATCCGTTACGACCCTCCTATCCATGACCCAATTTAAATTGGATCTGAAAAAAGCTGATACTTGGGGGTGGTTATGAAATGAAAATGGATATGGAAACATATTAAACTGCCTTGACAACCGAATAGTGCCAATTTGGTGTATAACCATTGTTCTATTTAGAGCTACTATAACCAAAGAAACTCTAACAAAAACGGGAAGAAGAAAAAAAAGAGAATAGATGAAGTTTAGACCATCCAAATTATTACAAACTCACTTGGGAAAATGAGGATACAATCATTAGGAATGACAGTTGAATCACAATTATGGCACTTCACTAGACATGCAGCTCAAGAAAGTTCACTAAATTGAACCACCTCTCAATTTGATTGTGATTCATCTGACATTCATAACCATTGACACTGAAGAGCCTGAAGACAATCAGAAAGGAATAAGACTTTGAGACTCACCCAACCAATGAAGTTGTGAGGAATACAATCAACACTTCGTGCACCGGGCTGCCTTTTTTTTATACATATATATTTTGTATCAATATCAACTACTTATTTTGATTGGTGCTGATATGCTTTATGCAGTTCAAAATGTCATTCAACCTAAGTCTCAGGTCCAAGCTAGCAAACAAATGTAACCAGAAAATGATGTTCATAATTTACAAGACTAGAGAATACTTGCTTAATAATGCCTATTGGCTTTTTGCATGCCATTGATCTATTTAGAGCTACTACAATAACCAAAGAAACTCTCACAAAAAGGTAAAAGATAAGAGAATAAATGTGGTTTTTGACCATCCATATTGTTACAAACTCACTTGGGAAAATGAGGGTACACTCTTTAGGAATGACAGTTGAATCACAACTACAGCACTTTGTTAGACAAGCAGCAGAAAAATTGAACCACTTCTCAATCTGAATAACCCCTTTAATATATTCCAGATCTTAAGTTACTTTTTCTCAAAGCTTCTATTCAACAGGTCTTGATTGTGATTCATCTGACATTCATAACCATTGACAGTGACGACAATCAGAAAGGCGAGAGACTGTGAAACTCACTCAACCAATTCACTTGAAATAAGGTAGCGGAAAGTGAAGTTGTGAGGAATCCAATCAATTTTCTTCCACAACTTTCGTTGCTCGGGCTGCTGAATTTTCTTCCTCAAATAAGAAGGTAATGCTTGCTCTATTGTTTCGAATAAACCAGATGGGCACAAATTCGCCTCTTTAATATAAGATTCCACATTCTTTGGAAGGACTAGTTTCTGTTCTTTGTGTACCCTTATGTTCGCCTGAATGTACTCGTCTTTAGCCACTTCTAGTTCTTCGAACACTCTCTTCGATGTGTACAAACGAAGCTGCACGCATATAATGGAATAACAAGTCAAAACATATATGCATAAATCAAGAAAAAAGTTATTCTTATCGATCAAGATACCATTTGTTTTGGTCAAAAAAAGGAAAAATACAGTTGGTGTGCATATTATACTGGAATTTCGCGAAATTGAGGTAATAATATTGCAAGTAATGTTTCCGTCAGTGCATACCACAGGATCAGAATGGTTCCCTGAGCAGAGAGCAAAGCGTAGGCGAGGATCTGGATGCTCTATTGCATATCCCTTTCGTGCATCTCCAGCTTTAAATCTTTGTTTCGTAAAGAATAATGATTGAAGCCACTACAGGCAAAATTAACTTCAATAAGCCCGATTGGAACCATACACAAGTGACAAGTCTAACAAGTAAATCATCTATTTAATATATGTGAAACCAAAGAGGAAATGTTGTGACAGCTTTCAAGTGCAGAAACAAGAACTGGATTCACCTGACCGGGACGAGGCAACTGGCATCGTAGTATAGAGTTCTGAATCATGTCCACACTTACTGTATTCCCTCCAATGTTGTAAGCAGCCTGAAAACACGACAAGTTTACTGAATTATAAGAACCACTTAGAATGCAAATTGTCATCATTTTAGAAGTACACAACTATTTTCCATGTAAAGTAAACAGAACCTTCTTACCTTAAGAAGTAGAGATGCTCTCTTTAGATTACTTCTTGGAATCCCATGAACCAGAAACGCCTGCAACATATATATATATATTGCTGGTTCATAATTTTTCGCATATTAATATAAAGCAGGAATACACAGTAAAGCTTACATGCATTACTAGTGCATTGTGGACATTAATCCAAAAAGCTAGTTTCTCTTCATGTTTCATTTCCCTAGGGTCAACTTCTTCCAAATTTGAGACTAGATACCTGCATTGACAAGTTTAAGACTCTTCATGTCTCGGGCGTAGTTATTGTTGTTGCTGTATCAGTACTAAAATACCATAAGTAGTCAGGTCGATGCACTTAGGCTTTGGTTCAGATGTGCATGCTTTCCAACTCATTTTAAATAGTCAATTTGTAAAGATTTGTGTAACGGATAACTTAGAGTATATAATCTGATTTTTATTCAAGAAAGCTCTGTAAATCATATCATAAACTGCTTAGATTGATCCATAAACTCGCAACACAGAGAGGGTGATTACAAAAATTTGGTGACTTATATGTGAAGAGGTATTATGCAAACTACAAATTGAAAGATTGGGCTTACCTAAATTGTTTTAGCGCGTTCTCTGTACCGTTTAAGCTCTGACTATCTCGACACAGCCCTTGCACCTCAACCATTCTAACAAAACATCCGCTAAATCTCTTCGACTCTTCAATGTGGAACGGATAGTTTGACGATGAATCAGAAGACGAATTTTCTCTGCATTTCTGGCCCTGCATATCGGTCTGAGCTTCAGGAAATGATTCCAGTGTTGATGACGAGACTGAGATGGGAGATGAACTTAAATCATGGCCAAGGAAAGGTGGATCAGCAAGCTGACAATATATGGCTGAAATGCACTTGATCATTTCTTCAGATAACCGGCTTGGCGATTTATGATAATGATTAGAACAACTTGTAACAATATACTCCGTGAGACTCCCATTGTAAGTTGATGGCTGAGCATGCTGGTTACAACATGATAAAATTTTCACTATTAATGACTTTACATATCATACTAACAAAACTTAGTTCATGTTTTCTGAGCAGAGTGGTAAGTGAAATAAAACAAAATCTTAGATGAATAATCTGGTTAGCAGCAAGATAGTTAATCCAAAATTAAACAAGGAAAAGGTGTCATCTTAATACCCTCTTAACTCAAAATGACACCTTGGATAAACAGGTTGTTATACACCAATTCCAGCCAGTGGCGGAACCAGAATTTTCACTAAGAGGTCAACATATAAAGAAGCAAACACATGAAGAAGCCAAGGGTGTCAATATGTAGTGAATATACCTAAAAAAAAAGCTACTTAGCTACAAAGTGTAATTTTCTGACGGAAGGGTCGGTTAACACCCCTTGAATACCTGTGACTGACTGGTTCCAGCCAAGACTATTGTCACTGATCTGCCTAACTTCCAACCCAAAAGTGGACTCATGAGGTGAAGGGTTGCGGACCATTTATAAACTGCCCAGGCCTCCCTCTCCTATCCAATGAGGGAAGGCGCCAGACTCTCACCCACCCGGATCCTAGTTCCCTCACTACTAACCGACTTCCAGACTCAACTAGGTCACAAGCTTGGAACGAGGCGAGGGTGGGTCTGACACCACTCTGTCACCAATTCGCCTAACTTCAACCTCAAAAGTTAGCTCGTGAGGTTGTGGATTGCTTATAAGCTGAACAAGCCGCCTCCTTCTCTTACTCCGAGTAGGAGGGCATCAACACTATTATTGACGATTATAGTTACAAGGGCTTGTTGCAAATATTTATAACATGGTTCTTTTTCTGTATCACTACTTACCTCAAGCATTGATAAAGGCAAAGAATGGTATGAGTCGACCGCCTCAGCAAGAGCTGCAACGGAAGGTGAAGCTCTGAAGGAAAAAGCAGCATGTGATAGGGAAGAGTGGCATCTCAAAATGGTAGAATCAACCAGTTTTTGTGTGTCATCACATTCTTTGATTGGATTACTAAAATTTGGCAAAACAGGACTAGTACTCGTCATTTGATTTTCTTTTGACTTGCCATTTTGCTCCTTCACTTCTGAAAACTTCCTTTCATATTTCATAGACAGTGATTCTAACCGCTTGGAAAATGTTCTCCTATACATTGAAAGAAGATATTTCTCCAAATACATAATATCCAGCTCCAGAAGTGAAATTTCTCTAATCAGATCCTCATGAGCAAGCTGAAAAGTAAGAAGAAGAAAGAAAATTTACTGAGCAAAAGATGGATTAATTAATGACAAGTATACAAATTCCTCTTAACAGTTAAGTTCAATTTCTCAGGCTTGATAATATCTTCTTTTCCTTAAACAAGAAAAGGAGTCATTAATATTTTCCATCGCTCCAACCAAATACCAGAAAATAAGTCATTTTCCGAAATATATTTTCGGGAAATTACTTCTCTCGTAACCTATGTTGCTCGGACTATCCGAGAATGTCGCCTGGCGCATGTCGGATCCTCCAAAAGTAGTTCATTTTGAAGGATCCGAGATGGATGCAGCGTCTTTTTGAAGAGTCTGTGCAACATAGCTCATAATAAGCACACCCCAAATAAATATTTAGTTTTCTTCCTTGACTCAACACTTTACAACATTCAGTTAAAGAAGAAGAAGAAGAAGAAGTTCAAACAAAAATCGAGTAAACAAGCTTCTTACACTAGTCTCATCCTTAGAAGAATCACAGCCAGGTAATTGTCTTTTCTTCTGCTCTACATAGTTCTTCTCTAGCCCAGTGTCCTATTTACATAGTAATAAGATTATTTGAAGGAAAGAATGAAGATTCTGTTTAGAACAAAGGAAAAAAAGGTAAGTAGTAAATAAAAGTCTCACCAAGTCAAAATGGTACGAAGATTTGCAGAATTCACTATGCTTTTCTTCCTCCATTTGTCTAACTGCTAATTGTCAATGTGAAAAGTAAACAAACTGTTTCAGTGAAAGTTCAGTCAAACTGTTTATTCATTGCTCCAAAATTTACCTGGTGAGTGATTGTATTCTGAGGCTTTAACTTTCATATAACTTTAACCACAGCTTTTGAAGAAGAACCATGCAAATTCCTTTTACAATTGAAGATTTGCAAAAAGACCCCACATTTGAAAAATTCACTGAAACAGCATTTATTGCAGCTATGTATATCCAACAGAAATTGACAACTGCCCAAACAGAAGAATAGAAGGCCAGGTTATGACTAAATCCAAGAAACATTTAATTGGTAACAACAAGAATGCCTGCAAAAAGATTGAGACTACTCACCTAGTCACCACAAATTTCCTAAAAAATTGAATCAAAAATCTAATTTTGACCAAAGGACAAATTGGTTAAATCTGATAATATTCCTATTGCGCACTATGTGTTGTGGCTTTCAGATTTTTTTATTACAAAGTCTGGTGCAACATGAGCTTATTTATGAGCGCATGCACTCATGCATTCAATTACTTGTGGTTCTTTAAACATGTGGCTTATTTTGAGTCTTTGACTAGTCTTTTCTGTTTAACCATCTAGGTAATTATTGATTCGACTAATCCGGATTCGTATCTTATAAAGTCTACTGAAAAAATCGCTTCAAAGCAAGAATTTTTTCATTCTCAACTCTAAACACGAGATATCTAATTAAGAGTGACAATATTTTATCCATACCACGACATTCCTCGATGGTGGGACTTTGGCTCGTCACATATGGATCGCTTGGCTGGCGGGATAAGGGATAACAATCTCGAGATAAAATACATTATTATTTTATTCCTTGTTTGATTCTATTTTTAAATCCAGAATTAATTATCCGGGATTAGTTATACCACAATTATGATATTATTTTATCTCTATCCCGGAGATAATAAAGATGTCCTTCTCCAAGGCTCTACTTCCAAAATATTTTTAAAAATTCAAAATTAAAATTGAATAATAATTTCCCAATTTATCTAATATAATTAAGAATGAAGAAATTATATGTGTCTCACCGCACTCCTGGGTGGTGAGTGTTTGACTAGCGACTTATAATTTAGAAAGCAATATTGCCTTTCTAGTGGTCTACTTTTTCCTTTTGTAAGGGGGGCTTTTAGTTGCATTAAAAGAAGTAAATAGCTGGTAACATTTTTATTTCAAGAAAGTCACATTTTAGAGTTGGGATACACCATGCTAAAAAGTAACAAGATTTTCTTATGAACTTGCCCAAATTACCAAATGACACAAGAAAGACGAACCAAATTGTAAAACGTACCGATTAAATCGTAAGTTGCATCCTCAACTTCTGGATGGGTTCGAGAGTTTGGTTTGACTGAGACGGATGTCTCATCGGGTTCAGAAAGGGATGAGAATACAGATTTGGATGCCTCGTATCGTATGATAAAGAAGAAAGTTTTTACAAAGCCCTAGAGCTAGAGCTTGTTGAGAAATTGGATTTCAAATTTTCAACTTTATGGGTTCTGGATTTTGGGACCACGACTTCAAGTGCTAATGACTCGATTCTAAATTTAATATTTATACATATTTCACGAATTCAAATCATCAAATACAATGATTGAGCAAAAACTATTGGGTTCGGTTGAACCCGTAGGCTGACTCGTGCCTCCGCCCCAGAATGCATGTACAGGAAAGAACTGACTTTATACAAATTGAACTACGATTAGCAGTATATCACTATATCGGACAGTATATGACTGACTTTATAAATTGACTTTACCCAACGGTTCTGCTAGATTAAATTTTGTTTCACATTTTCTCCAATAGTAGTAATAGACATAAATAAACTCAAGTTTACTACTCTTATTTAACCCCCTCCCCCGGGTTGAATATTTTTTTGAACTAGGCTAAATTCCTTCTTAAACTGAGTGCAATTGGTATTACTCGATACATGCCGAATGCCATCGGTTGCGGGCAATATTGGGAGGCAACATCGCTCGTGGCACCAGTTGATTTTCGGCAATAGAACGGTGGAGCGTCATGCAAGTAGTACCGCAAAATGCACTCTTATATTAAAATTTTGGATTAGTCTCTCATTTTAGCATATTTTATCCTTATCGGTCCTATAAAATCATTTCATTCAAACACAGTACGTAAACGTAAATAAAATCATGTCACCCAATCACGGGGGAAACAAATCTTATCAGTAGCTGTGAGGGAAAAGGAGATAAAAAGTAAGTTGGTGGGCTTTCTTAGCCTTTAGGAGATAGCATTAACAAGAGAATAAGGTCACCTCAAAAGGGCTGAAAGGTGAAGGTCAAAGCAATTCCAAAAAGAATGTGAAATATTGAAATGACCAGTCTAGATTTGCTATTTTCCTTGAATGTTGAAATTATTAAAAATTGTGTGTAATTTCTTTATCCTTAATCAGAAGCCAAATGATAATTTAGCTAGAGAAAGCTTCTTCATTTGATTATTCTTATGCAATGCGAATCAAAATTAGTTAGACCGGTGAATTTATGATTACAATTCGCACGGCCGAAAGGGGTGCACCCAGTGGCGGACCCAAGTGGCGCTTCACCAAAAAATAATATTGTGTTTATGTATAAATTAGGATTAAAGTTGTGTAAATTTTGTATAAATATTTGTTTGAACCCACTTGACAACTCTACTTTACGACTAAAGTTATATACTTTTAAGATTGAACTCGCTTGGATAAAATTCTGAATCCGCCGCTGAATGCACCTATTGATTGTGAGTCACAGCTCAACGCCCAGTAAGTTTGCTTCCCTGGCTACTTTTTTATGGGACTATGTGCATTTTGGTTCATTACTAAATTGTCATGACCAAAATTGAAAGAGGAAAAGACGACATTCTTTCTGAAAGTTTTTAAGTCATGAACAAAACTGAAAGAGAAAAGACAACAACATTTGCTTAAAGTTAACATCCCTAATAAAAGGTTGATACTTTTCTTGGCCCAAAGATGACCAACACCACGTGTGACTGATTGGCTGACCTTCGATTATTGAGTTTTCTCTGGTTCTGTGCTGCTTGACAAGTTTAGTTAGCGTTTGTTATTTTATAATTTATACTCCTTCCGTTTCACGTTATATAAACCTATTTAATTGGGCAAAAATTTTAACAAAAAAATAAATGACTTTTAAATTTATAAGATAAAATAAAGGACATATATTTTATATGGCTATATTATTGCATTTAACACAGACTTAAAAAAAAAATAGATTCATATAAATTAGAATGTAGTATTATACCGCAGTGTTCAAATCAATTGTCGTGCCTATGTTATTCTACTTAGTATATGATACCTTTCATTAACATAGATATCGAATAATCTGCCAAAATAAGACTTGAGAAAATGAGAATATTACTTTTTTTCTCTATTGAGACTAATATAATGTTAATGAAATTTGTTTTCTTTTTTAAATCATGGGCTTGGGCCAGTTTGGGTGCAGCTTAATGACTCATACATGATACTTGTTACCTTCTTCTAATATAATTTCGGATAAATTTGCCCGTCAAAACTTAAATAAATAAAAATAGAGGTCTTTTTTGTTGAGATTTTCGGTGTCTTTTTTGTTGCTTAAAAAAAGAGGCGAAATCACATACTACTCCCTCCCTCAATTTTTACTTGTCCGCTATGATTTTTCACACCTCTTAAAAAATAATAAATAAAGTGTATAATTTATCATAATACCCATATTAATAGTGTATAAGACTTAATAAATTTGGAAAATATTTTGGAATGAGTAATTAATACTAAGAGCAAAACAGGAAAAATAAATTATTTTTCTCTTGATATACGAAAAGTGACAAGTAAAAATAAAAATTTATTTATGAAATACTTGAAAACTAAAAGTGAACGGACGGAATATCAAATATTAGCTATATATCTATACTATATTAAAAGCACGAAGACCCTTAACGAAATGTCGTTCGCCTTTTTTGCCCTTAAAAATAAATGTTTTTATTGGACAAAATTGTAATTGTAATTGTGATTAAATTATTTTTTTAATATTTAGGACTTAAAAATTAACTAAAATATTGGTTATTAAATCTTTCTTTATTGAACTAGGTAGGAAGTTCAAATATTTAGGAATCTATAATTTATCTTTTTTCGAATAATTTAAACCAAGTAACTATTTAAGCAAGATTAACGCCTCTACTTACATATAAACAAATCTTGTGTTTAGATTTATGGATGGTTTTCATCATCTAAGTTCAATAAGAGATAAAAAAGTTAATTTGATGTAACATTTGTTTTCAAAATTTTCACGACTATTTATTTTATTAAAAATCTTGTGGAAAACTATGCCAATTGAAAAAATTGCTATACACATGATTTAGATAATCAACATTTGCTAATTTAGAATTAACACTTCAATAATTGATTGAACTCTTTTTAAAGATTTTTTTTTTCTTAAACTCTCTAATATAAAAATTTGACGTTTATCATAAACCATGAAGGTAATGATGATGACATATAAACATCTTATTTTTTATTCAACCATGCCATTTGCCAACCCTTTTTGTTAAAATAGCAACACCAGCTTTTATCCATTAGTATTTACTTTGACTTACTAGTTTAGTAGGATAGATGTTAGTAGTTTGGTTTTACCGAGTCTTTAGTGTTTTTCTTATTTTCTGGTGACTGTTGTGGACTTCTGCAGCAAGATGTGGAAAAGTTGTTACAGTGTATGCCTATAAAAGGCACCAGTCTAATCTCTTTCACTGTACCCTTTTTTTTTTGCGTCCCTCTAGTTTATTGAGTGTTCTTCTTCTTTAATAAAATAGAAATTTTTTTCTTTTGCTCAATACAGAGAAGTCTTCCTTATATCCTAAAATTATTTCCTTGTATCTTTGTTTTATTCAACATATTTGGTATCAGAGCTAGGCTATAGAAGAGAGGAAGAGTGTTTTGGTAAAGTCACACAACACTTTTGACCATATAAGTTGTTGGTGACATCTTTCTTTTTATTGAGCAAAAGTTATTGTCTTACAGAAGGATGACTGAGCTTCAAGCCGTAGGTGGAATTAAAAAACTCAACCATCAAAATTACAAGACATGGATGACATGTATGATTTCCTACATGGAAGGCCAAGATCTCTGGGAGTCGTTAATGGAAGCGAAGTCAAACCGTGGGCAGAAGAACCTAATGGTGCACTTCGAAAATGGAAGATTAAAGTAGGCAAAGCGTTGTTTTCCCTCAAAACCACCATTGAAGAAGACATGCTGGAACATATACAAGATGCTACAACACCAAAGGAAGCTTGGGACACGCTAGCTGCACACTTTTCAAAGAAGAATGACACACGACTACAACTTTTAGAAAGTGAGTTGTTGTCGATAGCGCAACGCGATATGAGCATTGCGCAATACTTTCACAAGGTAAAGTCGATATGCCGTGAAATTTCAGAATTGGATCCAACAACTCCAATTGGCGAAACCAAAATAAAAAGAATAATCATCCATGGTTTGAGATCTGAATTCAGAGGCTTTATTACTGCCGTACAAGGATGGCCAAATCAACCATCACTTGTTGAGTTTGAGAATTTGCTTGCTGGTCAAGAAGCCATGGGTAAGAAAATGGGAGTTTCACAGAAGGGTGAGGAGGAAGCGTTCTACACCAATAAAAGCAGAGGAAACTTCAAGCAGCACAATATTTATGGATCCAAAAGAAATGACGACAAGACAAAAGCTTATCAAAGAGAAAGGAGTTATCGTCTAGGGGGAACTCCAAAGAATCATGGCAACAACAAAATGTTTGAAGGGAAATACAACAACTGTGGTAAGAAGGGACATAAAGCTAATGTCTGTTGGTCTAAGAAAAGGTTTGTGGAGAGTAATGTTGCTACTTCCAATACAAAGGAAAGAAGTGAAGATGACTGCGATGCAGAAGCTTGCTTTGCTGCAGAAGAAGAAGAGTTAGCTCTAACAGTAACAAATGACTGGGATGCTGAAGAAACAACCTCAAGACATATTGATTATGAGAACGACTGGATCGTTGACTCAGGATGCTCAAATCATATGACTGGTGATAAAGAGAAGTTGCAAAATTTGCTCGAGTACAAGGGGGATTGTGAGGTGGTGATAGCCGATGACACAAAATTACCGATAGCTCACGTCGGTAAGACTGTAGTGTCTCCAAAGAATAGTGCTGACCCGATGTTGCTTCAAAATGTTTATCACGTCCCAGGTAAGAGGAAAAATCTTCTTTCGGTAGCACAATTAACATCGTCGGGCCTTTTTGTTCTGTTTGGTCCGCAAGATGTAATGATATTTTATGACCTGGAGATTACAAAAGAGCTAGTGTTAAAGGGACAGAGATTGAATTCCGTCTATGTGATGTCGGCAGAAACCGCGTATGTAGACAAGACGAGGAAGAACGAGACTGCAGACTTATGGCATATGAGACTGAGTCACGTTAGCTACTCTAAGCTAAGTGTCATGATGGAAAATTCAATGTTGAAGGGTCTTCCCAAACTTGCAATAAGAGCAGATGTAATATGTGCGGGCTGTCCGTATGGTAAAGCGCATCAATTTCCGTATGAGGAGTCAAAATATAAAGCAAAAGAACCATTAGAATTAGTTCACTCTGATGTGTTCGGACCTGTCAAGCAAGTATCTGTTGGTGGGATGAAATATATGGTCACCTTCATTGATGATTTTTCCAGGTATGTGTGAATTTACTTCTTAAAGGAAAAATCTGATACATTTTCAAAATTCAAAGAGTTCAAAAAGGATGCTGAAGTAGAAATTGATAAGAAAATTCTTTGCCTGCGGACTGACAGTGGTGGGGAATATACCTCAAATGAATTTTCTGACTTCCTTCGGGAATATCGAATACGTCATCAATTCATGTGTGCAAACACGCCGCAACAAAATGGTGTAGCGGAAAGGAAGAACAGGCATCTAGCGGAAATCTGTCGGAGTATGCTTCACGAAAAAAAATATCCCAGGACAATTTTGGGCAGAAGCAATGAAGACAACATCCTTTGTGATTAACAGACTTCCTCAACAAAGGTTATGCTTTCTTTCACCTTTTGAGAAATTGTGGGATACAAAACCTTCCGTTAGCTATTTTCGAGTTTTTGGATGTGTTTGTTATGTATTTGTTCCTGATCATTTACGTAGCAAGATTGATAAAAAAACTATTAGGTGCATATTTGTGGGATATGATGGACAAAGGAAAGGGTGGAAGTGTTGTGACCCTACAACAGGAAAGTGTTACACGAGCCGAAATGTGGTGTTCGATGAAGCATCTTCTTGGTGGTCCTCAATAAGGAAGATATTACCAGATTCTGATGATTTCAAAGATAAGCTGAAATCTGCTAAAATTCAATTAAGTTCCTATGATGCAAAAGACGAAAATGATGGTGGCAATGAAGATGAAAATGTTGATGGTGATGAAGAATGTATTTCTCAAAGTCCTTGGCGAACTGGTGTGTACCAACGACCAAGTGATGAAGGCGAGTCCAGTGAAGTAGTTGCACCAACTCAACTCAGAAGATGAACAAGGACTAAAAAGCCAAATCCCAAATATGCAAATGCTGCCATACTAGAAGGAGCAGATGCAAAAGAACCTGAGACATTTGAAGAAGCATTTCAAAATCTGAAGTGGACTAAAGCTATGGAAGAGGAAATTATTGCATTAGAACGATACCAGACTTGGGAGCTCGTGCCAAAGCCAATAGATGTGAAACCCATTTCTTGCAAATGGGTTTATAAGATAAAGTGTCGAGCAGATGGATCCATAGAAAGACACAAGTCTCGTCTGGTAGCTCGAGGATTTTCTCAACAATATGGACTAGACTATGATGAAACGTTTAGTCCAGCAATAAAGCTCACAACTGTCCGGGTCTTACTTGCACTTGCAGCTAACAAAGACTGGAACTTATGGCAGATGGACATTAAAAATACTTTTTTACATGGAGAGCTAGATCGAGAGATCTACATGGTTCAACCTATGGGTTTCCATAATGAAGATCATCCTGACTATGTTTGCAAATTACGGAAGGCGTTGTATGGATTACAACAAGCTCCACGGGCCTGGTACGGTAAGATTGCTGAGTTTTTGATCACAGTGGTTATTTGGTAACACCTACCGACTCTAGTTCGTTTATCAAGGCTAATGGAAAAAAACTAGCTATAGTGCTAGTTTATGTGGATGATCCAATCATAACAGGATATTTTCAAGAAGAAATCCTAAGAACAAAGGAGAATCTTTCAGTTCGTTTTCAGATGAAAGAACTTGGGCAGCTCAAGCATTTTCTTGGTCTAGAGGTTGATCGAAATCAAGAAGGAATACTTCTCCATCAGCAGAAATATTCTAGAGACTTGTTGTATAAATTTGGCATGCTTGAATGTAAGCAAATTTTGACGCCGATAGAACCAAATGTCAAGATGTGTGCACATGAAGGCAAAGATTTGGAAGATGCAACAATGTATCGACAACTGATAGGTAGTCTAATCTATCTAACCCTGACTTGTCCTGACATCTCTTATGCAATTGGTGTGATGAGTCGATACATGTAAAATTCAAAGAAGTCTCGTCTTGACACAGTTCATCGAATTTTGAGATATGTGAAGAATAGACTTGGCTATGGTATTCTGTATAAGAAAGGTGAAGATTGTAAGCTAGTTGGTTATTGCGACGCTGACTATGCAGGAGATCATGATACTCGACGCTCAACTACTGCATATGTGTTTATGCTTGCATCAGGAGCAATTTCTTGGTGTAGCAAAAGGCAGCCAACTGTGTCTTTATCAACAACAGAAGCAGAGTACCGAGCCGCGACAATGGCAGCTCAAGAGAGCGCTTGGCTTATGCAGTTGTTGACTGACTTGAATTAACCAACAGATTATGCAATTCAATTGTATTGTGACAACCAGTCAGCAATACATCTTGCAGAGAATCCAATTTTCCATGCTAGGACTAAACATGTAGAGGTGCACTATAATTTTATCAGAGAAAAAGTCTTGCAAGAAGAAATAAGTTTGAAGTACATTGATATAGAGAATCAAGTTGCAGATCTGTTCACTAAAGGCTTGAGTATCAACAAGTTTGGAAGGTTTCGTTTGCAACTAGAAATGATAAAAAAAAAAGAAAAAAGAAAAATGGAAGCTGACATTGAGAGGGAGTGTTAAAATAGCAATACCATCTTTTATCCATTAGTATTTACTTTGACTTACTAGTTTAGTCGGATAGATGTTGGTAGTTTTGTTTTACCGAGTCTTTAGTGTTTTCCTTATTTTCTGGTGACTGTTGTGGACTTCTGCAGCAAGATGTGGAAAAGTTGTTACAGTGTATGCCTATAAAAGACACCAGTCCAATCTCTTTCACTGTACCCTTTTTTTTGCTTCCCTCTAGTTTATTGAGTGTTCTTCTTCTTTAATAAATAGAAGTTCTTTTAGGATAAAAGGAAGACTTCTCTGTATTGAGCAAAAGAAAAGAACTTCTATTTTATTAAAGAAGAAGAACACTCAATAAACTAGAGGGAAGCAAAAAAAAGGGTACATGTGAAAGAGATTGGACTGGTGCCTTTTATAGGCATACACTGTAACAACTTTTCCACATCTTGCTGCAGAAGTCCACAACAGTCATCAGAAAATAAGGAAAACACTAAAGACTCGGTAAAACAAAACTACCAACATCTATCCTACTAAACTAGTAAGTCAAAGTAAATACTAATGGATAAAAGTTGGTGTTGCTATTTTAACATTAAGGTACTTAGTTCACATAAATACAAGGCCTTAATTTACATAATACAAGGCTTGATTGTTGATATTATATTTGGTTTATATTACTTTAAAAAATAAATTAAGCCAGAAGCATCTTAAACTTGTGACTACAATAATATTTTAAACTGTTGCTAAACCAATATAGTTGAATCCTTAAAATAATGATAAGCTATAACCCACCCACCCCACCCACCCCTCCTTATAATTTTGAAAAGTTATCCTCATCGTTGTAAAATCTTGAAATTTTAAGGCTAATTGGTAGTTCCATCAAGGACTGATGAATTTAGGATAGTCACTAATTTTATATGACCTTTGGACAAGCGTAGTAAAGAAGAAGTTTTAGACTCCGCGAAAATACTATTACAACAACAACAACAATAACCCAGTATAATCCTATAAATTGGATCTAGGGAGGGTAGGATGTACGTAACCTTATCCCTACCCTAGAAGGGCAAAAAGACTGTATTCGATAGATCCTCGGTTAAAAAAGATGGAAGAAGCCCTCATAGCAAGACAATATAATTAGAAAACTAAATCGAAGATAGCAATAGAGAATTATGAAAGAGGTATCCATAGCAAGTAATGGCAAGACAATATATACTCCGCGAAAATAAATCTATTAATTTTTTTTACACAAGAATAGGTTCATTTAACTTAACTATAATTTTGATAAACTAGGGATGGCATATAAGATTAGAAAAAAATCTATAAATACCAAAAATAGGATTTTCATTCCTCCCGCCAAAGCTAGAAAAGAAAGGAGCTCTCTCTTTTTTCCAAATTGGGAAATTATTTCTCTTGATCCGCTAACTCCATAAAGGGCTGGTGGGTGGGGGTAGAGCCTCTAGCGTCAATGTCGATGAATCAAGTGTCCGTAAGAAAAACTAAGAATCACAATTGAAAAAAGAAGGATTAAAAAAGTAGAGCATGTTTCTAATTTTTATCAATTTCTTTTGTAATACTTGAAAAAATCAAATAGTTTGTGAAAAATATCTTAACTTCATTTTTCTAAATAAAACATTTAGTTAATCATGACATATTAATATCTTATCTATTTTTATTCTAAAAAAATGGAAACCTTATCTTCATAAATTAGAACTAAGTTGAAAGTTATCTATTGATTTCTTTTACGGTAATTTCAAAAGATTTTATATGTCATGTATTACTAATACAACTAATTTAAGTTAATTCATCATATATATTGAGTTTAGCTGCTACATATGTTAATAAAATATTTTTTTATCATTTAAACAATTATATACATTTATTGTAACCAAAATTGTTATTTTTCAAACATTTGTTTTTTTGTTATTTATAGATTTTTTTATTTTTTATTAATTGGCGCAATATCCACGTGCAACTCACGTACACTAAAACTAGTGTCAGCCAACAGATATATCAACAGAAACCCTAGTTCTTGGTAAGGCAAGTTCTAACAATTTCCAAAGGAACTTACAGACATGCTCGGAGACCAATTAATTAAAAACATACAGCTTCATTAATTAATGATTACCTCATCCCATCTAAAGGTACGGAGATGGAGTCAAGATTTGAAATTTGCGGGTTCAAAATTTTAGTTCCTTTAAAATTAATAGGTTTTAACTTAATAATTTGTGTATATTTAATAATTTTTTAAGACAAATATAAAATTTGATCAAAGCTACAGAGTTCGGTCGAATTCGTAACCGAAGGGCCTGGCTCCGCCCCTTTAAAGGCACACTTAACGCTGATTATCCAAACTCCAAAGACATTAGGGATTAGTGGCAGAAATTAATTGAAGCTATAATATTAAAAGACAAGAGTAAAGAAACGTTACATAGATTTCTGCGGCACAACCTTTTTAATCTTTTAAACAGTTCTCTTTGGAAGTCCAACATCTAAGAGAAAAAAAAATTCTTTCAAAACATAGAACTTTAGAAGTAACATATATATTGAAGTGTAAAGAATCTTTATGTTATCAATATATTTTACTGTTGCGTTATTTTACAGGTTACTAATTTCACTTCTTATGAACGATTATCAATATCTATTATTTAATATTGTTTTTTCCGATGATGTAGAGAAGTAATAAACTAATAATTAATTTTGACAAACAAACAGACAAAATTCCACAAGGAAATATATATAGATATAGCCCGACATCGTGCCATGGCGCTTGCCACGTCCGGCGTCGTGCCATGGCCACGCCCTGCTACCCCTTTAATTTTTATTGTATAATTGGACTATGGCGTCGTGCCATGGCCACGCCCTGCCACCCCTTTAATTTTTATTGTATAATTGGACTATGGGAAATTGGGACATCAATTTTAATTTTTGTCCAGCGCAATTCTAGTTGCAAGAACTGAAAACGGAAGGGGGAGAGAGAATCTGAGGGTAGATAAAGAAAGGTGTTAAATCGTGCTATTTGTACATCAGAAACAAATTTTTTATTTCTTATATTTCGAAACTATAATCACTTTCAGACATTAAAAAAAATCTTCATTTTGTTTCTTTCGAAACCATAGCCGTTAAGATAAAAGATAGTAAGAAAACAATAGAAAAGAATCTAAATGCATAGATTAATGTACAATTGTGTGGATCTAGAAAAGACAGGAGAGAACTTTCTAAAGACTTTCTGGAGCGAATTAATTAATTAACGAAAATTTAAAGGAAGATATCTGAACATAAAGTTATCTTTAAACCTGACTATAACATGATTTAATTAGCAGCTGCTTCTGTTTCGGCTCTTCTTCATCTGCCATTCTTTTCTGCTAACAGGAAACATATATAGCAAATTTTATGAAAACATGTTGCATGTGCTGCTAAAATTTTAAGAATGAAGTGCAAGGTTTTATCACAGGCAAGTCCAATATAATTAAGTCATCTGTCGTAATAATGGGATTTGAAATAGCACATACACTGGTTGTATAAAGGGTAGCACGGTCCACTAAGCTCTCGCGCGCCATGCGCGGGGTCCGAGGAAGGCCCGGACCACAAGGAGTATATTGTACGCAGTATTACCCTGCATTTCTACAAGAGGTTGTTTCCACGGCTTGAACCCGTATCGTAACCTCCTGGTCACCTCGCAACAACTTTACCAGATAAAGAACTTATATTCTATCAATAAATTTAACATGTGATAACATGCTAATTAGTTACTATAATTAGCTATAATTATCTCATAAATGACGTGTAAATATCTTTTATATCATGTCATTAGGTAGAACAAAAATTCTGTCGGGGAACCCCCGGAATATATATTAGGAGAGACGGGACTCATTTATGTAACATAAGGTTGTAGAAGTGTTCGCAAAATAAAAAATCACGGGGTTATTTTTTTTGTTGGGATGTTTAGTTTGAAATATAACAATTAGTATACAATGTGTGTTTTAAAATATATTACTCTCATTACTTATGCAAATATTATTTATGGGAAAATTACTTGCAAGGGTAGTGAAAGATGATCAAGAGTTTTTCTATTGTTATATCAATCTGAATCTCTGCCTTTGTAAACTTGCTCATATTACCGGTCCCAAGCCGGATGAAGCAGGGTTGCGGCATAAAACTAGTCAATTCATATGCATCCTCTTAATACAACATGGTTAGTGATGAAAGTACATATGTACAACTCAGACCTTTGTTTTTTTTTTTTGGTAAGCTAACCCAATAAGAAACCGGTACAGTTGTAGTATAAATAAGAAAATGTCCAGTGACGAGATAAAACTAAATAGTAAACAACACGATGTAGAAATTTCACCAAATAAATTACCCATTATGGATATGAGTTGAAGCCACAAGTCCCACGGGAGCACTGCCCATTCTGGAAAGTGCACAACGAGAGGAACTGACCGAAGGAGGATGGAAAGGCCAGGAAAAAAACAATTAAACTATCTACCAAAACAAGCCAAATAAAGGCTGTACATTTGAAATCTTAACCAAAACTAAGGACTTTTTAAGGTAATTCTTATCCTCTTACAGGGCTCAAATAATTTCAAGAACAAAATAGGATGACGCAGTGAAAAGCATCATCCACTGAACTATCATTTCAAATCTATCAGAGTAGCTTTCTTTTTTTCTTTTTTTTTTTAAGAGCTGTACACTTATTTTAAAATAATGAGCAACTCAACAGGGTCAGTTCCTATCAATGAGCTCGGCAGGCAAGTTTAGATCGAAAAAAGCACCACCTGAATTCTCTATTCTTCGACGCTTCCTTGAAGGGCATCCACTGTCATCTGAAGTCCCAGAACCTGATGGCTGAACCAATTCTATGGAACCTCCTGCAAGATGTACAAGCACTACAACTTCAAATAACTCTTTTTCTGGTTATAATTCACAACCTACATTACACCAACACAAGAAATAAACTGTACATCCCAACCGCCCCCCACCCACCCTTTCCCAAAAACGAAAAAGAAAAAGAAAAAGAGGGGAGACATGTACTGCAAAAGATAATAATAGGGGAAATGGGAACATAGACAAGCATGTCTTAGGAAAATTTCTATAGCATTGATGATCGACATAATAGCAGCATAAGATTGAATTATGAGTAAGATTTAATTGAATAAAACAGCCATCAATAACCATCACAAAGCTCTTTAATGAAAGGTCAAAACTGCTTGCATGGTGACAGTGACTGTTATTGTGTGGAGATAGAAGTGTATGGTAAAAAATTTAAACCAGTTTTTAAGTGTTTTTTTTTTGTAACAAACAACTGATGAAGATACTATCTGTACACGGATAAGAAAGTAAATAGTTCTTGAAGGTAAAAGACAAATTTGTTTATGAGATTAACAAAAGTTAGACTAATTAGTGCATGAGCTAATTTCGATGTGGGCGACTACAAGGATTAACTAACAAGAGTTTTCAACACTAACAGTTCAGAATTATAATATTGAACTCAGATGCCTAAACTGGTGGGATGAAATTGCAATATAACCACTAAACTTGTTTAGAAACTGGATAAACCACTATAATTACCACTAACCAATTAAGTTACTAGAAAAGTGAATCATTTTGCAAAACTGCATATTATGATCTAGCTCTTGCCTAATAAGTACTTAACAAATTCATCACATAAAATGAACAAGACATTATCACTAGTGACAGTTCTCATAAGCTTAGTTCCTGGTGATAGGATCTCCTACCATTACCTTTCTACCTCTTCAAGAGAAAAATAAAAGTTTGGGCAACTTCCAATCACGACATTTCTTTTAATTAGACAAGCTAATTTCTCATTAGTTGCTTCAGCGACATTGGCTTGAGATTAAGGCCACTTCTCCATTTCTCCAATTTTCTCACCACTTCAACTAGCACCCACGGCACCCTCTCTAAGATGACAACTAAAGAAAGGCAACCTTCTTTCCCTTTGACGATCTCCTTACCCATTTTTCTGCTATCCATTATTCACTGCTTATCTGAGGATTAACTAGTTCACCGAGGACCACTCTCCATAAACACTTTGCCAGTCCACCTGCTCAACTGAATGACGATGAAGAAGATATTGATGCAAAGTATTATTGAATAATAGCATGCTTAAACTACTTAAAGTACCACCTTCCCAAACAACTAATAGCATGTATAAAACACTTCAA
This sequence comes from Nicotiana paniculata, assembly GCA_005239505.1. Taxonomy (NCBI): domain Eukaryota; kingdom Viridiplantae; phylum Streptophyta; class Magnoliopsida; order Solanales; family Solanaceae; genus Nicotiana; species Nicotiana paniculata. The sequence continues at coordinate 25,957 of ML359303.1, forward strand.
GTATGTCTTCCCAAGCAAGTCAAAACACACTACAGTTCTATGATGTGGTAACACTTTTTTTTGGGACTAAATCTGATGAGGTAACTATGAGATAATGTAAACTATTGTATCACTTGCAAAAGAAATCAGAAATTTGAAGAGGTGGACACAATAAACTACTACTCCCCAGTAGACAGAGATGACTGATCTACATAGGTACTCAGGCATGAGAGAGGATGGAAAATTCACCATTTGTCTGGTCATGAGCTTTTTGACATGTAATATTGTTGTTTGCTTTGGTGCTCTGTCCTCCATTAAGCTCTGTTGCTCTCTCAATGCCCTTTGACTTGTATGGAGCTATATTTGGACAACTGAACTTTAGAGGTCCCAATAAATCAGTCTCGATGCATTCATACCTGCATATCAGCACTACCATCAGTTTCTCACTAAAACTAACAATAAATTACGATACCAAGATGCCTACTTACATCTTCTTACATAACGTATCAGTTACCACAGAGAGATTTATAACTTGCATCCGCATTTCCGTAATCTCTTCCGCTTTGAAATCATCAAATGGCTCCTCAAAAGCTTTTGATAGCTTTTCGATATTTGCCTCAAGCTGCTGCTGCTGGTCCTCAAATAAATGCTGTTTTATTTCCTTTTCTTCTTTGGTCATTTCATCCTTAAATAAGTCATCACCAAACATATAATACGCAAATGGGTATGAAAACGAGAGAGCCCGTCTTGATCTGGAAAGCCTGTAAAGTCCATTTGAAATCCAACTAAAATCTTTCACTATTGACTCCTTTGCTTCCAAAATTGCCACCTTTTCTTTTATAGTATCCCTCAGACGAGACTCCTGTGAAGAAGAATCTGTATGAGCTTTATAACGATTGTGATAATGCATGTAGCGATAAAGATCACGCTTAGCCCGTTCAGCTTTCTTCTCCTGATCTTCCTTATAACGACCACAACTGTGACCAGTGATATGCGACCAAGTATGATCTCGGCCAGTAGCTCCACCACATAGCCAACTAAAGAAAACGAGAAAACATAATACAAGATCAACCAACTAAACTGGGAAGGCAATTTCCTTCAGTGCTAGTGTAAGTAATGTCAAACAACACTCAAGAGAACGAAGCAGCAAGAATTATATCATATGGCTCGAGTCAAATGTTGTAGCTACTATTCAACTTATAGAACAAATGGAATGTCCAATTTGAGATTCATAAAGACTTCAATGCAAACTTATGAGAGTGAGAATAGGCTTCCTAAAAGGTTAACTTTGGTACCAGGTAAGAGAATTTGAACATCCAACTCAAAACCTTAAGGTGAAGTGGAGTAGGGTAAAACATTCATAACCCCTTTGGAAGCCGTTACACAGTCCATGTGAAGACAATTATATAACTGAACACACTAAAAGTAAGACAAAATATATGCACTGTAAGTTTAGAGTATAACAAAAATAAAATTGAAGTGGGATTAGACAAGGTTGTAATGCCTCAAATGCAGACAATAAGATATTTAGACTCAAACCTTTAGAAGAATATCATGATAGATGAAGATGTAATGTGTGCAATTAAAATAAGATGTTTGAACTGAAAGGTGCTAAGGAAGATTATGCGATAGTAGAATACCTACCAATGTGTAAAGCAAGTCCTAAGTAATACTTATAAGACCAAAAATACAAATAAGAGCCAATATTGGCATGTAAATCAAACCATATAAATCAGATAAATGCCGTAGCAATGCAAACACTAACATATATGTGCAGCCCATTCAAGATTAGTGTTATTTTAGTAGTCAAATAGGAGTAAATAACATTAACCTTAATCCTATATGTATTAGGAGTAGGATATGTATTATCTATATATAGGGCTCATTGTATCAGTGAATAATATATTATTTTCTCCCGTACTTTTTCACATGGTATCAGAGCAATCGTGAGAGATTTATCGCTGTGCATCAATTCCAGCGACTCCGGGAAAAGAAATCAATCAACCGAGGTCTGCCGCAGTAAAAAAAAGCCATTTTTTATCAGTGTTGTGCAAAAACCAACACCACCACTAAGTAGATCGGCCTTCGGCGACCAACCCTAGAAAAACTCTCCGCCAGAAAATCCTTCACGCGCTCCCACGCGCCAACAACAGTTTTTTCCGGCAAGCGCGTGACACCCACGCGCCGGCGCGTGCGACCTTCTCCGGCAATTTTTTGGCCACGCTTCTTGAGAACAGCCTACTCGCCCATCAAATCCGAGTCTATTGGTACTATTTCCGACAGATTCCGACGACTTTGAAATTTTCCTTGCTTTCCGGCGCGTGTACCCTTTTTCCGGCCAGATTTTGAATTTTGTTTTTCAGACAGCGTGTTCTTGAGGCATTTCCGAGCCTACTCATCCAAGTTTCACCCAAATCCGACGATTTTTTTATTTTTTAATTTTCCGGCGACAGAAACACCAGATTCCAGCGACTGTTTCTGATTTTTCCGGCACAAGTGTCCAGATTTTTTTTTGTGTTATTTGCTGTACTTTTATAGACCTCTCTTCACTCTAACAATGCCTTTTAGAGTTGATGTTTTCGGGTCTAAAAATCAGGGCTCTGGCAGTTCCGGTATTATGATTACCTCAGAACCTTTAATGGGAGGTTCAAACTACTTAGCTTGGGCTTCATCTGTCGAGCTGTGGTGTAAAGGTCAAGGTGTTCAAGATCATCTAATTCAGAAGTCTAGCGAAGGAGATGAAAAGGCCAAAGAACACTGGGAGAAGATCGATGCTCAATTATGCAGTATTCTGTGGAGATCTATTGATTCCAAGTTGATGCCTTTGTCTCGTCCATTCTAGACATGTTATTTGGTTTGGGAAAAGGCTCGTGCTTTATACACTAATGACATATCTCATTTCTATGATGTGATATCGCGGATGACAAATTTAACGAAACATGAATTAGATATGTCTACTTACTTGGGACAAGTACAGGCAGTCATGGAGGAATTTGAGAAGTTGATGCTAATTTCTGCTAGTGTTGAGAAACAACAAGAGCAGCGACAAAAGATGTTTCTAGTTCTTACTCTTGCTGGACTTCCTAATGATCTTGACTCAGTACGCGATCAGATTTTGGCTAGTCCTACTGTGCCCACAATTGATGAAGTATTCTCTCGATTACTTCGCCTTGCTGCAGCACCAAGTCACTCATCACAGACACTTGACTCATCTATTGTTCTCGTATCCCAGTCAGTGGACAATCGGGCATCTCAATCTGTGGAAAATAGACGAGGAGGTCGTTTTGGAAGGCCCCGACCCAAGTGTTCTTATTGTCATAAACTTGGACACACTCGTGACGTGTGCTATTCTTTACATGGTCGTTCACCCAAAAATGCTTATGTTGCTCAGACTGAGACTACAGGTAACCAGAGACTTTCTTTATCTGAAGGGGAGTATAATGAGTTCCTTCAGTACCGAGCAAGTAAGCAGACATCTCCACAAGCTACTTCTGTTGCTGGTAATTCTTTTGCTTGTGTTTCCCAGTCTAGTACTCTTGGACAATGGGTTGTGGACTCAGCCGCTTCTGATCATATCTCTGGTAATAAATCACTTTTGTCAAATATTGCATATTCACAATCTCTTCCCACTGTTACTTTAGCCAATGGATCTCAAACTAAAGCAAAAGGGGTTGGACAAGCAAATCCTCTACCCTCTGTCACTCTAGATTCCGTTCTTTATGTCCCTGACTGTCCTTTTAATCTTGCATCTGTTAGTCGTTTGACTCGTGCCCTCCATTGTGGGATTTATTTTATTGATGATTCTTTTATTATGCAGGACCGCAGTACGGGACAGACGATTGGAACAGGACTTGAATCAGAAGGCCTTTACTACCTTAACTCACTCAATTCCTCCAAGGCATGTCTAGTTACAGATCCTCTAGACCTAATTCACAGACGTTTAGGACATTCAAACTTATCCAAGCTTCAGAAGATGGTGCCTACATTAGAGTGTGAGTCATGTCAGCTCGGAAACATACTCGAGCCTCCTTTCCTCGTAGTATTGAGAGTAATGGAGAGTCTTTTTTTTCTTTAGTTCATTCTGATATATGGGGTCCGAGTAGAGTCAGTTCAACCTTGGGATTTCGTTATTTTGTTAGTTTCATTGATGATCATTCAAGATGTACTTGGATTTTCTTAATGAAAGATCGTTCTGAGTTGTTTTCTATATTCCAGAATTTTTGTGCTGAAATTAAAAATCAATTTGGTGTTTCTATTCACACTTTTCGCAGTGATAATGCCTTAGAATATTTATCCTCTCAATTTCAGCAGTTTATGACCTCTCAAGGAATAATTCATCAGACCTCTTGTCCTTATACCCCTCGGGAAAATGGGGTTGCAGAGAGAAAAAATAGGCACATCATTGAGACTGCTCGCACACTTCTCATTAAATCTCATGTTCCGCTGCGTTTTTGGGGCGACGCAGTTCTCACAGCTTGTTATTTGGTTAATCGGATGCCTTCATCTCCCATCCAGAATCAGATCCCGCATTCGGTGTTGTTTCCTGAGTCACCCTTATACTCTCTTCCCCCTCGTGTTTTTGGGAGCACTTGTTTCGTACATAACTTAGCCCCAGGGAAAGNACATCCCCACCACTCTTGACTTACCATGGTCGTCGGCACCAAGCATCCGGCCCTGCTGATTCTCGTCCTGCACCTGATCATGCACCTGTTGCGGACCTGTCTCTTCCTAGTACACCGATTGCACTTCGGAAAGGTATACGGACCACTCTTAATCCTAATCCCCATTATGTCGGTTTAAGTTATCATCGTCTGTCATCACCCTATTATGCTTTTATCTCTTCTTTGTCCTTTGTTTCTATCCCTAAGTCTACAGGTGAAGCATTGTCTCATCCAGGATGGAGACAGGCTATGACTGACGAGATGTCTGCTTTACATACGAGTGGTACTTGGGGGCTCGTTCCTCTTCCTTCAGGTAAATCTACTGTTGGTTGTCGCTGGGTATATACCGTCAAGGTTGGTCCGGATGGCAAGATTGATCGCCTTAATCTTGTTGCCAAGGGATATTCTCTTATATTCGGGCTCGATTACAGTGATACCTTCTCTCTCGTGGCTAAGGTAGCATCGGTTCGTCTTTTTCTATCCATGGCTGCTGTTCGCCATTGGCCTCTCTATCAGCTAGACATTAAGAATGCCTTTTTGCACGGTGACCTTGAGGATGAAGTTTATATGGAGCAACCACCTGGGTTTGTTGCTCAGGGGGAGTCTCATGGCCTTGTATGTCGCTTACGCCGGTCACTTTATGGTCTAAAGCAGTCTCCTCGAGCCTGGTTTGGTAAGTTCAGCACAGTTATCCAGGAGTTTGGCATGATTCGAAGTGAAGTTGATCACTCTGTGTTTTATCAGCACTCTACTTCGGGTCTCTGTATTTATCTGGTGGTCTATGTTGATGATATTGTCATTACCGGCAATGATCAGGATGGTATTACTAAATTGAAGCAATATCTCTCTCAACACTTTCAGACTAAGGACCTTGGCAAACTAAAGTATTTTCTAGGTATTGAAGTCGCTCAGTCTAGCTCAGGTATTGCGATATCACAACGGAAGTATGCCTTAGACATTCTTGAGGAGACAGGAATGATAGGTTGTAGGCCGACTGACACTCTTGATGGATCCTGCCAGGACAGGGGGAGCCGCTTAGCGATCCTGCAAGATATAGGCGACTGGTTGGTAAACTAAATTATCTCACTGTGACCAGACCTGACATTTCCTTTCCTGTGAGTGTTTTAAGTCAGTTTATGGGTTCTCCGTGTGATAGCCACTGGGGTGCAGTTGTCCGCATTCTTCGGTATATAAAATCGGCTCCAGGCAAAGAGTTATTGTTTGAGGATCGAGGTCATGAGCAGATCGTTGGTTACTCAGATGTTGATTGGGCAGTATCACCTTCTGACAGACGTTCTACGTCTGTATATTGTGTTTTAGTAGGAGGCAATTTGGTGTCTTGGAAGAGCAAGAAATAAAATGTAGTTGCTCGATCTAGTGCAGAAGCAAAATATCGAGCAATGGCTATGGCAACATGTGAGCTAATTTGGATCAAACAATTGCTCAAGGAGTTAAAATTTGGAGACATCAGCCAGATGGAACTTGTGTGCGATAATCAAGCTGCCCTTCATATTGCATCAAATCCAGTGTTCCATGAGAGGACTAAACACATTGAGATTGATTGTCACTTCATCAGAGAAAAGATACTCTCAAGAAATATTGCTACAAGATTTGTGAAGTCGAATGATCAGCTTGCTGATATTTTCACCAAGTCTCTCACTGGCCCTCGTATTAGTTATATATGTAGCAAGCTCGGTACATTTGATTTATATGCACCAGCTTGAGGGGGAGTGTTAGTTTAGTAGTCAAATAAGAGTAAATAACCTTAACCTTAATCCTATAAGTATTAGGAGTAGGACATGTATTATCTATATATAGGGCTCATTGTATCATTGTATGGTGTGAATAATATATTATTTTCTCCCGTGCTTTCTCACAATTAGACAAGATTAAAAATGATCACATATGATAGAAAATGCAAGTAGAAACATGCGGAGGAATGACAAGTTAGCAAGTCCTAGGAATCCAAGTTTTTCCAACCAAAGATCAAAACCGCTTAAATAAAACTAGATCTATGTCAACTCCAAACTAGATCAAAATAGTATAGGATGGCCCCGGGACTTTGGTCTAGTGGTAAGAACGCAATGCATGATCTGTGGTTTAGACACATGTCAGGGTTTCGAACCCTGCTACAGAAAAAATCCAGACATTTAAGTGGACGAGAGACTGGGGGGCCCATTGTGCACCACTGGCTTCGAGGATTTCTCAGTAATAAAAAAAGTATTGGATCAAGTCCGATCCTGATCCTAAAATTACAAAAGGAGCCTCGATCTTTCAGGACTTTTCAAATTACTTGAGGCTGCTAACAGAATAAGGTAAAACAATAGGTGCGCCATGAAGTCATGTTCTCTGCAAATGGGCCGACAGTGCTGATATGTATCCAGAGTGTTCGCTCATCAATAACATCAGAATCAGCTTTAAGTTGCGAGAAATCTAGGCACAAACAGACATCAAGAGTAAACTCACCAAAATGCTTGCCCACAAATGCAGCTAACTAGGTTGCAACCTCCATTCTTCTCAACGGGTTTGTGACACTTTGGACAAGGCTTAGTGTGAACTGTAATCCAATTAACTGTCTCTGATTCATCTCGGCACTTCTTGGTCCAAAGTTCCCACATCAAGCAAGAACAAGGTGAATGTGCTTCTGATAAGCAACTGAAACAGAACTGTAAACCACATGAACATTCTACTTCACAAAGATCATCAGTCTCTAACCGTATAGCATTCCCACAGTGAGGGATACTTGGACACCATTTCACCATTTTATTGTCCTCAATGTATGATTCAAGGAGAAACCTATCAAATTTCTCTGCCAAATCCGGATGCCTTTTACTAACGAGCTTTCTGATAATGGCTTCATCACAAATTGCAAAGCATTTATGAGCCATGCACCTTATTCTCTTACTCTGCCCCTCCTTTATTTTCACAATGAAATGCTCTGTCCAACCTAAACAAACAAACAAGAATTAGCTTATTTCCAGCATAAAAATGAAAATAAGTAGCAGCAAAATTCACAATTTGAATAGCATGTGAAATAAAAATGAGAAGCCTGGAACCACATTAATTTGACAGGTTTCAAAAAATACAAATGTAGAGACCATTTGAAAATAAAAAAGAACGCCCTTTGATATAGAAACAAGAACATCCAAAATCTTAAAAATATTCGAAACAAATTGCACAATTGTATGCTAATTACAGAACTGGAAGGCCAAACATTCAAGACTAACAAGATGTTCATAAAAAGTAGAATGAATTCTGATGGAATCAATAACGAGGCACTGGCTCTACTCAAGGAATTAGTTCTCACATTCATTGCAGAAGCAGTGACCACAGTCCATTTTTGTGACATCACTCCCCGCTACCTCTTCTATACATATATTGCACATCACAGTCAAAGAAGAAGACACAGATGATCCATAATCAACTTCTTCAAGCACAGTTACCCCTGCTTCAGCAAATAAGGAAGCTTTTCCCTTCTCTACAAGAACCGCAAACAACCTCTCGAGATCCCAACGGTAGTGAATGAGCAAGGATCTCGCATGGTGTTCTCTTAGCGAGAGCAAGTCCATCACTCTCCGCAACTCTTCCCTCTAGAAAAAATGTAAAAACACCTCAGATATCCGTGTTTAAACATCAAATGCAAAGCATACACACGTCAAATGCCAAAAAAAGAACTTTTCAAGTCTTCCTACCTGTGCCACCAAGAGAGACTCCCTTGTGATTACCTGTAAAACAAACTGCATATTATCAGATAAAACCAATAACGAGAGGGAGAAAAAAGGGGGGCAACAAACAATGGCACATCATCCAATTGAAATCCATAGAAAAGAACCTAACTTGAAGCAGTAATTTCAAAGAAGGGGTGATAGAACTTTTAGTCCCTCAGTGATTAATAAATTCTGATTTTGGTCATTGTGATATTTGACACCGTCTCTGTACAGGTTAGCCAAGGTGCGAGAGAGGATCCGTGACCTGGCCCAATTAAAGTGCAACAAGGATGACGAAGGTAGAGTGTTGTTGGACGAGGTTCTGATTAGACATAGATGGCAAGCGTACTTCCATAAACTCCTGAATGTTGAGGGGGATAGGAACATTGTACCGGGGGACTTAGAAAACTCCGAGAACCGTCGGGACTTTAGGTATTGCAGGCAGATCAAAGTTGCGGAGGTAGAGGGGGCTATGCGTAAGATATTAGCAGGGGGAGAGCAACCGGGCCAGACGAAATTCCGGTGGAATTCGGGAAGAGTATGGGAAAGGCGGGTTTGGAATGGCTAAGTCGGCTATTCAATGTCATTTTTAGGACGAAGAGCATGCCCGAGGAATGGAGATGGAATACGATGATCTCGTTGTATAAGAACAAGGGGATATCCAAAATTGCAACAACTAACTGGGTATCAAGCTACTGAGCCATACTATGAAAGTATGGGAGAGGGTGGTGGAGCTGAGGATGAGGAGGATTGTGTTTATTTTAGAGAACCAATTTGAATTTATGCCGGGGTGTTCGACTACAGAAGCTATTCATCTTGTTAGGAGTTTGATGGAGCAGCATAGAGAGAAGAAGAGGGATTTACATATGGTGTTCATCGACTTAGAGAAGGCTTGCGATAAAGTGTCGAGAGAGGTGCTGTGGAGATGTTTGGAGGCTAGAGGCGTTCATGTTGCATACATTAAGGCTATTCAGGACATGTACGAGGGTGCTAAGACACGGTTGAGGACAGTAGGAGGGGACTCGGATCATTTCCCGGTTGTGATGGGGCTGCATTAGGGGTCAGTCCTCAGCCCATTTCTGTTTGCCCTGGCGATCGATGCGCTGACGCGTTACATAAGGGGAGGTGTCGTGGTGCATGTTGTTTGCAGATGATATTGTACTGATTGATGAGACGCGTTGTGATGTCAACGAGAGATTAGAGGTTTGGAGACAGACTTTGGAGTCTAAAGGTTTCAAGTTGAGCAGGACCAAAACAGAATACTAGGAGTGCAAGTTCAGTGGCACGACTCAGGAAGAGGTCGAAGACGTGAAGCTTGATTCACAAGCCATTCCTAAGAGAGAGTTTCAATTACCTTGGGTCTATCATACAAGGGAATGAGGAGATTGACGAGGATGTCACACACCGTATTGGGACAGGATGGAAGAAATGGAGGCTCGCTTCCGGTGTTTTGTGTGACCGGTCAAGACATCCCATGTCCAGAAGATGAAGGTGGTGGAGATGAGGATGTTGACGTGGATATGCGGGCATACCAGGTTAGATAAAATTAGAATTGAAGTTATTCGGGACAAGGTGGGTGTAGCCCCTGTGGAGGACAAGATGCGGGACGCGAGACTTAGATGGTTCAGGCATATGAAGAGGAGAGGCAGTGATGCTCCGATGAGGAGGTGTGAGAGGCTAACATGGGAGGGCCAACAGAGAGGTAGAGGCAGACCGAAAAAGTATTTGGGAGAGATGATTAGGCAAAATAAGGCGTTGCTCCAGCTCACTGAGGACATGACCAAGGATAGGAAGGTGTGGAGATTGAGAATTAAGGTAAAGGGTTAGGCGGTCGAGTGTTGTCCTTGTTTGTAGCAGTTGCTTTGATACACCGCTTGGTGCCTTCCGTATTTTTTTTCATACCCTAGTCTTCTATTACAAGAATACTTGATGTTGTCTTGTGTTTTGACTTTCTGATTGCATTACCTTTTGCTAGTTTCGTATTTTTGCTTTGGTTGTCATATCGGTTTGTTTGCTATTGCCCCTCCCCTCTCCCCTTCCTAAGCTGAGGGTCTTCCGAAAACAGCTTAAAAAGGCAGGGGTAAGGTCTGCGTACACTCTATGCTCCCAGACCCCACTTGTGGGGCTACATTGGGTATGTTGTTGTTGTTGTTGTGATATTTGACACCGACACATCTAACATTCAATTAATTAAAACGTATGTATTTGGTCTCTTTATGTAGGAAATACGTTATATATAGACTATCTAATGTTGTATTTAGACTATATTTTAGCTATTAACCCTTCAAAAAAACCCTTTTTTACTCCCATTTTAGATAAAGAAAAGGTTTGTAAACACACTAAGACTTCAATAAATGGATCAATCAACTACTTCTCAATCTCAAACAAATTACATAACTAAAACTAAGTAGTACTACTTAATAGCCTATCGAAATGTATGAAATTATCAATTATTACTCCTATCACACAGATGATCATCAAAATTGAAGGTTTTATAACACGAGGAGCGAAACGAGTAAATTAGAAAAAATTCCAGGGATTTTAAAGCACCTTGCAGGAATTTCCTGTAGAAGAGGCCCACTGGGAATCAGACTCCTCATTCTCGAGCCCTTCCAAAGAGTCTTCTTGATCAGAAGAATATATATCTTCATCGCCGCTCAGGTAATCCTCCATTCACTTTTCGCCTCTGCGCAGATTAAATACCAAAAAAGAAAAAAAAAGGAAATTTGAAGAATGTATGAATCAAGAAATCGGTGGATCGAAGTGAGAATTCTACCGCTCCGATCAGATTAACATCGGAGGTTAATTAAGAAATCGTTTCCTCTTTTCGTTGAGAGGAGATAAATAGAAATATTATTCGTGTGTTTTTTGCACAGAAATAATTTAATTTTTCTACACTGAAGGTGATACTTTGGCTTTACTTATTTTTAGCTTCTGGGGAGCTGAGGCTAGGAATCCGAGTTGGAGTAGAGAATTCATGAAAGCTATACGACGTCGTTAAAATGGCTTCAACGGGAAGATTTGGACGAAACGACGCGTTTTGGATGTTGAAAGGTTTGTCAATTTGCCCAATCTGGATTAATTAGTCAAATAGTAACTAATTAATTAATTATATTCCTTATCCATTATGTGTCTGAAAATAGTAGGTTCATTTATTAGCTTTAATATAAAAATTCCACAAAACCTTACTTTCAATTTAGTAGTAGCACCCCTAACAGTCTTCACACAATAGGTGAGAGAGCTTAAATCTCACCTTAATTAATGCAACGAATATGACATGTAGTAGTGTAGGTAACTGAGATGTACCTTATGTTAAATGTTATGAACAAAATTCTCTGTAAGTTTTTTTAATATATAAACAGGCCATGTGATATGAACATAGAATTTTCTGAAATCACGTTGCTAAAGTTATTTAGATGATTCTTTAAAAGAAAATATATATATACATATAAAGAGTTGTAAAGCTGAAGAACGTTCACCATTCAACTGTAAGACTGCTTACCATATTTAACTGTAATATTGATTGTTCAGATTTTACTAGATAACAAATTTCTAAAATATAAGGTATAATCATTGGAGTCAACCACCATACAGTGGCGGAGGCAGAATCTCCGCGAAAGGGGTTCAACAAGAAAAAAGTTATAAAGCTGGTATGAATTGAATATATGACCTTACTAAGGTTTTGAACCCCCTTAACCACTAAGCTACATTTTTGGGTTGTGTTAAGAACATTCAAAACTTAATATATATAGAGAGGTAAAAAATAGACTTTGCTTTATATATATATATAGTGTAATTTCTCAACGAAGAGGGTTCGGGCGAACCCAGATTTTGCTTTATATATACAGTGTAATTTCTCGGCAAAGGGGTTTAGGTGAACCCCTTCCGCCCTAAATCCGCCCCTGCCACCATATAACCATTTCCTTTAGCTATGATGCTAACCTTCGTATTAGCTAAGATAGTAAGATTAATAGTCTGTTTGGGCAAGCTTCTCCAATTCTAGAAGCACTTTTTTTTTAAGTTGAAGTGTTTGGCCAAGCTCTTGGAAGAAGAAAAAAAAGTGTTTTTTAGGAGAAGCAAAAGTAGTTTTGGAGAAGCAAAAAAAAATAACTTATATCCAAAAGTACTTTTTTTAAAAAAACTTTTGAGAAACATAGGTATCTAGCATTCAAAACCTTCGTATGAAGGTTATACTCCCTTCTTTTTAATATTTAATTAATTATGTGTTATAGCACCATTTTTATTGCGGATGATGTGATGATCAACGTAAAACCAAAGAATAAACATTTCCCAAAGTCATATTGCATATTTGCATGGCTAAGAGAATTAAGATAGGTACATCACAATATCACATCAACTTGTAGGTCTTGAAGTGGATAATAGTCGGAACGAAAATGTGGTTCTTTTGGACTCAAAGAATTAAAATATATGGGGGAAAAATACGGTGACCTTTTTATATATAACGCCCTTTTAAAGGGCGCTATAACTTAAAGACCGTTTGTCCGTTAAGGTATAGCGCCTTTTAAAAAGGCGCTATATTTGAATTCACATGGCGCGGAAAAATCAAATAAATAGAATTTAATGTACTAAAAGAGGAGTAGAGTGCTCAGTGGTACAATGGCTAAAAGTAACGTATGAAGTTGGTTTTGGCCTTAAGGTCCCGATTTGATTCCTTCCACCAGCATTATTTTGTTTTCCTATTTCTTTTCATTATTTTGTTTAAGTATTAAGATATAAATAATTTAATATTTAATTAAAAAATTATGATTTTTGAATTCATTTAAAGTAAAAGAGAGAGAGAGAGAGAGAAGCCTTTTATTATTTCGTTAGAAAAACTACCGACATTTTTAATAGTTGTTATTTTATATTATACGCAAAACAAAATTATTTTTGTCTCCTTCTATTTTCAAATTAGAATTATGAGGTTTATTTATAATTAAATTTATATATATATAAGTTTAATCTATTGCTTGAATTTTTTTATTTTTTTATATCTTTCTTTTTTAAATTTAGTTATTAAAATTTTAGTTATATTTACACTATATGAATTTTATTAATCAAAATTTTAATTATAAATCTTATAATTTTCTTATTATTAAATATAAATTATTACTACTATTTAATCTTTAAAATTATAATCGAAGAATTACTATTATCTAAGTAATGGATTATGATTTTCATATTCTTATCAGGATAATTAATTAAATTATTATTCATAAACTAAATGGTTATATTACAGTTTAGTTTGTGAAAATTAAGTATAGAAAAATTTATTAAATGGTTTTTTATAAATTAAATGGTTATATTTAGTTTAGTTTAGGATAATTCTTATTAGAAAAAATTTAGTCTATGAGCAACCATTTAATTAGATTTTCTAATAAGAACATAAGAATTATATTACATTACTTAGCTAATAATAATACTAATGGATTATAAGAACAGCCATATTCTTATTTAAAAAATTTAAATGGATAATTAGAATTACAATAGCCAAAGGAATAAAAGGAGAAATGAAAAATACATTCAAGAAAAATATAAAAATATAATTAGAATTTTGATTAATAACAAAATTTAAAATGAAAAATCTTAAAAAATAAAAGAATTCCAAGTAATATATTAAATTGTATATATTAATTAAATTTCTCTTATGGAAATTTAACTAATAAAATAAAACTCATTATTCTAATTTGAAAATAAAAGGAGAAAAAAATAATTTTATTTTACGTATAATACAAAATAACAACTATTAAAAATGTCGGTAGATCTTTTAATGAAATAATAAAAAGCTTCTCTCTTCTTTTTTTTTACTTTTAATGAATTCAAAAATCATAATTTTCTAATTGATATTAAATTATTTTAATTACATTGAAAAGTAATTACAAAATATTAAAGTATTTATATCCAAAACTTAAGCTAAATAATAAAAAGAAATGGGAAAACAAAATATTGTTGGTTGAAGGAATCGCCTCAAGGCCAAAACCAACTCCATACCTAGCCTTTAACAATTGTATCACCCGGCACTCTACTCCTCCTTCGATACATTAAATTATATTTATATGTTTTTTCTGTGCAATGTGGATTCAAATATAGCGTCTTTTTAAAGGGCGCTATACTTTAACGGGCAAACGGCCGTTAAGGTATAATACCCTTTAAAAGCGCGTTATATAAAGGAAAATTTTCGTTCCTACACCATATAGGAAACTATATCACCAAATATGTTCATGATTTGGAAATTACCCGCCCTGTTAATAGTTTTTCTACAAAAAAATACAATCCATTAAATACGAAATCTTAGTAAGTGTAGTCTTCCTATTTAGGCGCGCTAAAATTAGGGAAATAAATATTCTTCCAGATATTTCATTAAATAAGGAATCATTGTAGCAGTAGAATTTTTTATTTAGACGCGCTAATATTGGGGAATTAAAGATTCTTTCAGATGTTTTCAAACGCAAATCACGTTGTATTCATTTTCATCTCTTTCTATTCAAATTGTACGACTCTGTTTTTTTGATATACTCTGTTTCGACATTTTTTTATCATTTCACAAATCAAAAACGACTAAAACTTCTGCAAAAAACGCAATTATGTCAAAAATCTCAATTAAGCTACAATTGAATGGGAATTGGGATATTAAAATTCAATGTACCCAGTTTGTAGATATTTTGTAGATAAATTGTAGATTATTTGTATTCTGATTGTAGATGCTTTATTTTCTGTTTTCACAAATCAAAAACGACTAAAACTTCTACAAATCTTCTGCAAAAAATACAATTATGTCGAAAATCTCAATTATGCTACAATTGAAATGTGAATTGGGACGCGGGAGAAAGACTATGCCTCTTATCTTCACTTGCATGAGCAGTTTTTCCATTCTTTTTCTGTGAATGTGGTGATAATACACCTAAATCAAACGATGGAATATCTGCTTCTCTTGCTTTTTAGGATTGTTCTTTGAAGGTTTATTATTCTTCATTTAGAAAATTTGAAGCTGAAGGTAAATGTGTGTATTAAGTTTGAAGAATTGACTTCAATTTTGACTGGTTGTATAAGAAAAAACTAGAATTAGGATGTTAATGGTGGGGGTCAGCAGAGGAAATAATGAAAAATAAACGTTTCTCTGGTTTAAACTTTAAACAAAGGAAATAATGGGAAAGAAACGTGGGAGGGAGGTGATATGTGGGTGAGGGTGTGGGTTTGGGAGAGATAAACGTACGTGGGGAGGGGGATTCTGTGGAATATACGGTACTGTAGAATATACGGTACCATTGATTTAGAGGGATATACGGACCATTTAATATAGAGTTAATACACAAATGGTATATAATTGGTAATTAGGTATACTAAATGTAATTATATCAAACCTTAAACATTGAGGGTAATATAATTTCCTATATGGTATATGAATGTAAAAATTCCTTATATAAAAAGGTTACTATTTTCCCATAAATTTTGATTCCGTACTCGGATAATACCTTCTCCTAATACAAACAGAGTAGGATTATAAAACCTTATCATTGGGTTGAGTAGGAGTATAGGACTGCATCACTTTATCCTTAGGGTCGTTTGGTACAAGGGATAAGGTGAGATAAGATGTGCGATTAAACTTACACTGTGTTTAGTTGGCGGTATACCTCCAACCAAACAAGACATAAATTTAATCTCAGACTTGATCCAGGATATGCCATCATATCCCACTTTATCCCATCAATGTGGGATTATTTTATCCCATCTCTCATGTGGTATAAATTAGTCCTGGAATTATAATCATTATAATTCTGGAATAATTTAATATGTGCACCAAACAACCCCTTAGAGTCTTGGAGTTTGAGCAGGAATGGTTGCACCGCACTGTATTTTTAGTAAATAAATGTAACAACTTGTTATGCTGGAGTCCGGAACCCAATTGTGGTTAAATTGGACAAAGAGAACGAAAATAAGTCAAAAAAAAAAAGTACTGAAATATGTATAACGCCACATTATGTGGCGCTATACATTAACGATAACTGTGACGTTAATGTATAGCGCCACATAATGTGGTATTATATACTTTTTTTCTGACAGGCAGGTATAACGCCACTATATCCGGCGTTATACATTAAAAGTAGTACAAGGCTGCTAGACCCACCGGTTGAAAGGTAGATGTGAAGTTGGTTTTGTCCTTGAGGTACAAGGTTCAAACCCCTACACCAACATTTTTTATATTTTCCTATTTCCTTTTCATTTTTTGTTTTTTTTCATTATTTGGTTTAAGTGTTTAGATATAAATACTTTAATAGAGAAGCCATTTATTTTTATTTTTTTTAAAATAACCAATGCTTTTAATAGTTGTTATTTTGTGTTATACGTAAAACAAAATTATTTGTTTTTCTTTTATTTTCAAATTAGAATTATAAGTTTTATTTTCAAATGAAAAAAAATAATTAATGACAACTCATCAATACATTTAGCTTCTAATATTTCTTTCTTATTGCTTCAAGTTCATATTTTAATTACTAATTTAACTTTAATTATACTATATTATAGAACGATTTTGCTCTATTTTCAGTAATTAAAAATTAGTACAAGATTCAAAAGCTAAACTATTTAAAAAGAATATGATTATGTAGTTATTAATCAATACAAGATTTAGAAATTAAAACATCTCAAAAGTATTTGCTATTTTATATGTAGTAGAAGTTGATTTAAATATTCGGACAATAAAAATATGAGTAATTTATAGTTATATATTGTAAAAATTGGTAGCTTAACTATTCAACATAGAAGTGCCTGAAAAGTGTTTGGTCACACCTCGAAAATTAAAACTTCGATTTTGTAAAGTTTGTAATCTTAAATATACCGTAATATTTTGAGGCTGAAGAGTAACTTGAGAAATTTAAGGTTACACTAATTTTTAAATATGAAAGTATCAATTCGTTTTGCAACAGATTAAAAAAATCTCATAAAAACAAACTGCAATTATCATGAAAAAAAAGAACGAAGAGTTTCAATTGGCTTTTATGGGTCCTTCACGAAACTTCATGGTTTTGCGTAGCTAAGCTATTTATAAATGTGAAAGGACGAAGATGAAAAGTTGAACAAATAATAAACAAATAGTTTAGCTATTTTAACTAATTTATTTTAAAACATATAATTCTAATTTGAAAATAAAAGAAAAAAAGTAATTTTGGTTTACGTATAACACAAGATAATAACTATTAAAAGTATTGGTTATTTTTTAAAGAAATAATAAATGGCTTCTCTATTAAAGTATTTATATCTAAACACTTAAACCAAATAATGAAAAGAAACAAAAAATGAAAAAGATATAAAAAAAATGTTGGCATAGGGGTTTGAACCTTGTATCTCAAGGACAAAATCCACTTACACCTTTACCTTTCAACCAGTGGGCCAGGTAGCCTGGTACTACTTTTAGTGTATAACGCCGTATATAGTGGCGTTATACCTGCCTGTCAGAAAAAAAGTATATAACGTCACACTATGTGGCGCTATACATTAACGGCATAGTGTGACGTTGTACATATTTCGATACTCTTTTTTTTTTGACTTATTTTCGTTCTCTTTGTCCAATTTAACCACAATTGGGTTCCGGACTCGTTACTGCTGCGGGTTTTTTCCATTTATATTAGTCCCTAGCGAAGAAATGTTGGTTCCTCTTTTCTTATTTAGTTGAGTCGTTGCACATTTTATTTGACAAAATCCAATGAAATGGTTTTCTTTTTTTTCTCAAAAGAATCACAAAAATAGTACTTAGTAATAATTATGTATATATGGGGAAAGAAAAAATACTAGAGTTATCTATCACATAGCAATGGAGTGGACCACGAAAAACAGCAATTTGATAATAATTTCGCAAGAAGATATCTCAATAATAAAGCAAGGACCAAGTTAACCCAAATTTTGACAACAGTAACAGAAAATTCATGAGAGGACTTGCAGGATTTTATCTCTGGTTTTGTGAACTGCGAATAACTAATTTGCCCACATTAATTTTCGAAATGTAGTAACACCCAAATTCCAAAAAATATGATAATCAATTAAATATCATACTGGTCAAGACTAGATAATTTTTGTAACATTTCAGTACTATAACAAAAGTAACAAGTACATAAGTTGCAAAATTGTTTACGTTTTACTTCTGGCTTTACATCTCATCGATGTTGGTTCGGAATAAATAGTCTTCACCCTCTAATTCATCATGGTATAGAGATATTGATGGGATATGAGTCTTTTCCCCGCAGTCCTCGCTCCCTGATGATCTTTGTCCCTGCATTAATTCAGTTCTCATGTTCAGCTTTCTAACTCGGTGCATCAAACCATTATAAAATCCGCATTTTCTCTAGAGTTTTACAGGTCATGTTGTGCTCGTGAAGATATATTCTGAGGAAAAATGAATAGAACACAGGCCAACACCATGTAGGGTGAAGACAATTTTTCTGGATTCGCGACTTACCTTTTTCAAGATGTAGAGAAAATAGTGGAATGTTTCGCCAAAAGTATTCCACTCAACAGACCAGGTGAACTCAGGATGATTAAAGAACCGGCGCCTGAAGTGCGGCTGGCCAATAAAAGTAAAATGAAACAATTTAGAAGCATTTAGCAATAGAATTAGGACGAACCATTTAAGAAGAGAAGTGATAAAAAAGAGATAAGGTGTTGGTTGCTGCTCTTACTATTTACAACTTAAAAATGAAAAGATAAACCAAAAGCTGCTCTTACTACCTGGCCGAATGTGATAGATATAAATATTCCCTCCGGTTTTAGAACTCTGTGAATTTCGTGAAGCATCTTCGTCACCTTCTCCACTGTTGCAGGGTGTGGATTCCAGGGGTCACCACTGTCCACGAACAACACATCCTTCAAGTTCAACAATATACATTTTTGATAACAAAGTTCAACAACATACATATGAATAGCTGATCATCTGAAAATTAAAAATGATTGGCAGCCAATGCTGCACTAGGTAGTACATGCAAAATAAAAACTTCTAATAGTACCATTGTTCCTTTCTCTATAACCACATCAAAACATCCATCTTCAAAAGGCAAGTCTAGCATATCAGCTTCCAGCACTTTTATTTCTGTTGACATTGATAACATAAAACATCAACAATGGAGCATCTCAACACCCTTAATTAGTCGGAACATATTCCTAATACTGGCATCTTTCTCTTATTATGTGTTAGCATTCTTTCACCCAATACAATTACCAAATGCGAGTAGTCTTATTTAAGTTTTCATAGGCAAAAGTGCCCTTAAACTCAGGACGGAATAATAAAAAGACACATTCTGATAAAACACAAATCTCTTAGAAAAATAATGGCTAAGCCTGCCATTGAAGTTCCATACCAAAATCTGTCCTTGACTTCACATAGAGCATTTCATAAGTGTAACGATTGTACAGACACTATCTCAACCAATAAAAGGTTCTTTGATGCAAAAGATTTTTTAGACAGAATGTGGAGGCTGCTTGGAGTCAAGATCCGAAAGGGGAGAGGGTTGGACGAGCTCATCTCTAATGCAGCAGAGACAGATTAGTTATCATCAACTTTGAAGACTACCTGATTCTTAGCATCTTCTTGCTCCTTCTTTCTCTCCTAGAAGAAGAGTATTCTATTTACTTCAGAACGGCAGAACCCCATCCCAGCTTCTATATGCCATCTTTTTTATTGATAACTGCGGTATCCCGGCCAACTTGCGTGCACCTCCATTAATTTCGCGGGATACTTGCTGTGGTAACTCTATCAAACAAGGCACCTAAGGTTGGAACTCATGCTTCTATATGCTATATTGCTATTATTGGTAAAATTTGTCTTTTCTTTTTCTTTTTCTTTTGGGCGTTGATAGAACATTTATCTAGAGTGGGCAAGCAATGACATCCTAGGTCTCCAACTGGGACCTCAATCTTAATAGGAAGAATCATCCATTGCAAACCACTTTAGCTAACAAACTTTTTTTTACTTCAATTGAGCAAAACGAATCAAAACAAAAGGAAAGTCAAATCAAGAAAACCAAACAATAGCACAAAATTTGAACAACTAGAAAGTGTATTATACCTTTGTAGCCCTTGTTAACCAATCTTTCTTTCATCTTGTCGACTGCAATGGGGGACAAATCAATGCAGGTCAATTCAGTAATCCCATCTCTATATAACTCTTCACTCAACTGAGAATTTCCACATCCTAGCTCCAACACCTGTCACCTCACCTAAAAACTAAGTTCCACTTTTACAACAACAACAACAAAAAAGCACCTCCTTTGTTCTTAGTTTCAACACCCATTTTGGAATATCTCAAATTAAAAAAAAATGGTAATAAATGGTATATATATAGAGATAGAGAGATGTACAGAAGAATGGGGTGTAACGTGTTGTTGAAGAAGGTGACGGAAATGAGAATAATCTTTGAACCATTCGTAGTGTTCCTCTTGAGCGAACCTCTTGTCCCTGAGAGTTAATATGGTGTTTTTTTTAAAATTAAAATGAATATAAAAAAGTAAGCAACAAAGATTAAAAGGAGTAAATAAAAGGAGAAAGCGAAAGGTCTCACCAGTAGTTCCGATCAAGATATGCCAAAGCTGTAGAAGGAAGGACATCGGTTTTCTCCGGCTCTCTCCGGTCCATGACGATGAATCTTTGCCGCGATTGCCGGCTCGTCGATGAGAACCCTAATTATCTTCGACTCACCGATTAATTTTGGACATATATTACTAAATTTAATTAAATTCTAAATTATATTCCGCTTCCCTCCCGTTATTTCTCACTAGTATTCGTACATAAATTGATAATAGCAAATAATTACTTTCAAACAATCATACGAATTATTTAGAAATAATTAGTTATGAAATTTTATAAAGTAAAGTTAATACTATAAGATATTATATCTTGTTAACGTATTTATAGTTCTCAGTCATAATTCCTACTTAAATGCTTTTTAGTAATCCATATAAATCCTTGACTTTCAATTTTAGGTATTCATTATTACTTTTTGCTATCTCTTGTCCTGAAATTATAAAATCAATTTAAGTTCGTCGTAATAGGTAGCAAGCCACACTTTCATTGGAATCACAATGCATCAACATTCAAGAGAGAATATAATTAACTTATAGTTGACTTAGATTATTAGCAAAATCAAGATGATGTGAAATATAATGCTTCTATTATTCATGTTTCGTCTCATCAAAATACTCGTTAACAGTAAAGTTTATTAAAGTAGTAACACATAGGAAAAGTTTATTAAATTAGTAATACATAGGAAAAGAACAACATCGTCTTCATGATGACAAACCAATAGTATCGTCTTTATGATGACAAACCTTCTTTTTCTTAAATGAGTTGAAGTATCTTTTCTATAATTTACTTCCAATAAAAAGTAAAAAAATCATAGTAAATCTTAGGAATAATAGATTTATGAAACATGCATCATCATGCAAAGAAACACACCAAGCTACAATTGACTTAAGATTAAACATTATAAAATATACCAATTTATTTTTAATGTATTTGGCTATGTGAATTCTCTTCTATACAAATGATCAGAGTATTAATATTTTAAATCTTTAAGATCACCTCAACTTTTGTATAACGCTTCGGCAACTTGTCTACCAAAATTATTTTCCCATATGATGAACATTAGTGTTGCGTCAAAATTTATACAATTTTTCATTAAATTATTAGTCAATTAATATTAGTAAAGTAGTCATTAAAACATCATAAATAAATAAATTGTATAAATTACCAATTATATGCATTACCGCCCATATCCATCAATTGCGTTATTGTAGCTTTACGAATCTGCATTGGATGCAAATATAGTAGTCAGTAAGGATAATCTTGTGGATTATTATTAAGTAGAAAAAATTAGCTGATAAAACGCAATAACGTTTTTCTTTGAAAATGAAATATGCTCAAATATTTTAAGTTTTATTGGTAATAGAGGTCGATTACTAATACCTCTTACATACATGGATGCATTTTTACTTTACATCTTTTCACCTTTTTTTGTCATTTCCTTGCCATATGATTTTGGGAGATGCATCTTCTATATATTCTCACTCAGCGTCTTCGTCTGTGTCATTCTCACGAAAACCCTGGTATGAATACATTTACATAAAGAATATTAGTGTTTAACATGACGTTGTTAATGGTAATAGGACGTGATAAATTTTTCTCAACTTACTTGGTTAAAAGTTGATTCAAACTCATCCATTTATTTTTAAAAAGTCGGACCATTGATTAAAAGTTGGATTCAAACGCAATAATTTGGCAAATGTTTATATACGGAGAAGTAATACTACTAAATAGTTTACAATAGGCTATACAATTACTGCCTATATTTTCTCTAACCACATCTT